>JASANF010010751.1:0-11394 GCA_030248245.1 Trissonchulus sp. WLG1_4
TGGGAGTGGCCGGAAAATTTCCGGAAATTCCGGAAATTTCCGGAAATTTCAGGAAATTACCAGAGGTACTTTTCCGGAAATTTCCGGAAAATTTCCAAGCCGCTGGAAAGTTTTTGCGGTCATTTTTGACTCTGAATTGTCGGTTTTTTAGGGTGTTGCTTTTGATCAGCAATGAGTCTTAAATGCAGTGGAAAGCCTTGTTTTTTAATTTTTTGCTAATCTTAAAAACTACCCTGATGCCCGTCATCCTCAGCCCGCCTGACAAACAGTTTTTGCGTGAGAAAGTTTCTCTGCGAGCAAATATGGCTGTCAAATCATTGCATTGTGCCGCTAATATTTTGGATCCGCAATTTATTGGTGCCAAATGCACAGAAGAACAAGAATGTTTTGGAACTGAAATTATTTGCTCACCACCAAGGGGAGGGGCCTACCCAAAATGTTTGTGCTGTTACGCATGCGTAGGACTCAAACAGTCACCATCGCTGACACAACGACCATATGTTGTCGTCCGCTTGCGCAGGCGGAACGCCCACGTAAAGCGCCACTGCTCCGTTTTCCCCTATGAGTAAATTTCGCATCATAGTAAGTCCTACGGCAAAATGTGGAATAATAATCTGATTTTGGAACAATTACAACGGGTTGAATAAGTGCGTAATGATTCGAGAAAATAACAAAAAGAGTTTAGTTTTGCCTTAACCCTATTTTGCCTTATTTGGTTTAATACAGTTGTGGTTATTTCTGTGTTTGTGTTGCTTCGTATTTGTGTTGTGTTGTACTTGTATTACTTGTAGTATTGTATATATACATGCATATAATTTTATATACCCGGTTTTATAACGCAAAATTATTGCTCAAATGCATAATTGCACTGCCTCTTTTCTGAATACGGGTGCAGAAGTGGTAACAGAAACAGGGAAGCGAGCCCAAGGGCATTTTTCTTAGCCCACCTTTTTGGCCGCCCTGTGTGCTATCACTCCTGCCTATGCGTATTATCACTGCCATAATATCGTACGGGTATAGGGACTGCAATAGAGACGAGTATGCGATCCGAGGGTATTTTTCTAACCCAATTTTTGGAAGCCTCGTATGTTGCAGCCTCTAAAATTATACATTCCTTAGTGCTTTAATCTGTAATAGTGCTTTAATTCAAGTTATGTTATAATGTTTTATATTTTAAAGTAGATACAAATTCACAAATTCAAAATTATATCAAATTTTAGAAACACATGACAGAAGGATACAGACTAACTGGTCTGATCGTATCGAGGAATATTAGCTACAGATGCCGAGGGACTCACACGGAAGTACACTAGCAAAATAGATTGAGTGTGTTGCACTTGGTGATGCAACTTGTGTTATGTGTACTTCGTCATTCTTGACACTACAATCATTCTACAGTCCTTATCAAACTAAAATGCCTCCGACGAGTCGGGTGATGTCATCCGGCGCGGCTGGCGTCGGAATTTTGAAATCAAGAGGCATTTTGATTTGAAATGACTGTAAGTTTGTCAAACTTGAAAGACAACCAAAATTTTGCTCAGTAGACATTCACTGACATGACTAAAGCCGCCAAGCTAGTCTTCACATGATCTTTACTCGAACATTCTTCTCTGTGAACAAAGTTGATGTTAACTGCAACAGATTCAACCTGGTTCTTTTTGTATTGCTGAGTCCAAAAGTTAAGTATGAACTTGGCTTAAAATATAGCGTACGAGAAATCGACACTTAGTTAGAGTTCTTCCACAAGGAAATTTCGTGGGCCGTGCCGGGCAGGTGGCCAGCCGGGCCGCTTAGGGGCTAAGTCTAAAAAATGCCAAATTTTTCCAAAAAAAGGTAAAATTTCAAAAAAAAACTTGACTATAAGCTAATTGACACACGTAAACACTCTAAATATGACCATACGGCAGAAAAATTACGGGCAAACCAAATACCTAGCGTTAGTTTATTCAGGTTTGTGCAATAACATTTAGAATTTCCGATTGAATATAGCAATCGTTAATTAGAAAAACATTACTGTGTTTGAAACATTTTTAAAACTACTACATATGGTCGTTGTGTCAGCGATGGTGACTGTTTGAGTCCTACGCATGCATGTAACAGCACAAACATTTTGGGTAGGCCCCTCCCCCTTGGTGGTGAGCAAATAATTTCAGTTCCAAAACATTCTTGTTCTTCTGTGCATTTGGCACCAATAAATTGCGGATCCAAAATATTAGCGGCACAATGCAATGATTTGACAGCCATATTTGCTCGCAGAGAAACTTTCTCACGCAAAAACTGTTTGTCAGGCGGGGTCAAAATAGGATGATGGGCATCAAGGTAGTTTTTAAGATTAGCAAAAAATTAAAAAACAAGGCTTTCCACTGCATTTAAGACTCATTGCTGATCAGCAATACCTAAAAAACCGACAATTCAATAGTTTAAAACCACCGCAAAAACTTTCCAAGCCGGCTTGGAAATTTTCCGGAAATTTCCGGAAAAGTACCTCTGGTAATTTCCTGAAATTTCCGGAAATTTCCGGAATTTCCGGAAATTTTCCGGCCACTCCCAACCCTACCCCCGCTATGAAAGTGATTCATTAATTTTTTTTGTGCAAATTAAAACCCTAGAAGTGTAAGAAGATTCAGTCACAACTGAAGGCAGAATGAAACAGCCTTCTAGGTACTGGCAGCCACAGTAAACAGACTAAGACCAAGCTCTTCTGCTAAGTGAAAAGTTGTTACTTTGTAAGGCTTGAATGTCAATATTCCAGAGGAAATATTAAACGCGGCCATTATTTGTAAATAAAATTGATTGTTCAATTCAAATTTCCGCCCACATTTAATCGAGTAGTAGTGTTATTTAGCTAGATAAATAGTTAAATGGTAAATTATTTAGCTAGCTGATTTTTACTAGTTAATAGTTAATAGCTTAGCTAAATTCTTCCAGTTTAATTAATAGTTATGTAAGGCTTCACTTGAGAGAACCCCTCTTCCTCCCATATACTACCCCACTTTTCAACATTTTAATAGTTTGAATTTACGCTCAGTATAATTAATCGTTATATACGTACATTTACATCTCTTCTGTGCAATGCAAAACGTTGTCTGGCTTGTCGTATAGCAGTGAACGCGTGTTAATGTCAGTCTAGGCTCATCTTTTGCCCTTTTTGTACGCTCTGTGCCCTGGTATTTCACTATATTTCTGCCCATTTGGGCATACTACCAACCTATCTTCGTTTCATTAAACGGTACTAATTTCAGAGTGCGTTCCGTGTCCCTCTTGGGCAGTATCGGCCTAGGCGGCCCTGCCACCCCTGTGTTCCGTGTGCTCCGTAGAGTCGTACCGCTTCTGCCATTCGTTCCCCGCATACCGGGTGGACTGCCGCGGCTATTCGGCTGCTATTTGTGTGTGTGCTGTGCCTACAGCGCCCGCCATGGAAGGCGAAGAGGGACGGCCTCATTACCAGGCATCTGAGTCTGGGGTGATCCGATCCGATTCCCAATCCCCGATCAGGCTCATATGCTGACCAACCCGGAAGAGGCCTACGACCGTCTGGTTCCTCCAATACCAGCCACCAACCGCCGACCGACCATCCAGACGCCGATGCAACCGACAAATTCGACCAAGCTGAATCTGGCCACAGAAACGGCCGACTTCCCTACGTCACCCCATCACTCCGGGAACCGAATGCCACAACCCGCGGGCCTACCTACGACTGAAGTCTCCCCCCTGGGCCCGATTTATCGACGCAAAATGTTCGTCGTTGAAAATGGTCGTCGTTGACAATGTTCGTCGTTGAAAATGTTCGTCGTGGATTGGATTGATCGAAACATTTTCAACGACAAAAATAACACGTAATTATAGGACAAATGTTCGTCGTTGAAAAACAAATGTTCGTTGTTGAACAAGCTCTTCTGCTGAGTGAGGAACGGAACATTGTGAGGCCTGATTGTCAATATTCCAGAGGAAATATCAAACGCGGCCACTAAATTGTGAATAAAACTATTTTCAATTGCTAATTTCTGCACACATTTACTGCTGAGTAGCTCCAAAGCCTCTCAAACAGCCAAAATTGGTGATTTGCAATTGCAAACACGTTTTGACGTTAAAAGTTACTAAAGCAAAAACTAATGTACTCCTATAATTAAGAAAAAAGCTTAGACTCACTGAGATTTGAACCCAGATCACTAGATTCCGAATCCAGAGTGATAGCCACTACACTATGAGACAGCTGGAAGAACAGTGTGAACTTCCGTTAATAAAAGTTTTTGATGCGCTCTATCACAACTCACTATACCAAATAAAATCAGCGATGCCACAATGATATCATATAGTTTAGATACCATATGCCTAATTTTGATACCGTACTAAAAAACCACCTTTAACTCAATTCAATTCTAAATAATTAACCCAGAGGGACCTCGTAAAAATTAAGATTTAATTGCTCGCTTGCATATTTTTTGCTAGTCGCTTATCAGGTGTGATTCATTAGGTCGATGAAAGTATGAAAGTCAATATGTAATCACATTTACAAGCCCGGTTGGCTCGGTTGGTAGTGCGTTGTGCATCTACTGTATATCTGATTTCGGATCAGAGAGTTGGCAGTTCGATTCTGCCCCGGAGCTGTATATTTTGTATTTGCGGGAGTTCTGGCTGCGAAGATTGCGCCATGTAGTGTAGAAGTTCGAGCACGGCAGATTGGCATGTTAAAGAGGTACGTGCCCTTCTAGTGTTTCTGAATATAGTATATACCCCTGAAGGGGCCGCGTAAAAACAAATATTTGTCGTTGAAAAAGCAAATGTTCGTCGTTGAAAATGCTAGTCGTTGAAAAAACAAATGTTCGTCTTTGAAAAACAAATGTTCGTCTTTGAAAGTTCGTTGTTGAAATTGGTCGTCGTTAAAAATTTTTCAACGACGAGCTTTGGTTTTTTTAGAACATAATTATGTTCTAAAAGACAAAAGCTCGTCGTTGAAAAAATTTTCAACGACGAACATTAAAACGGAGCCCAAGGCATCCTTAAAAATGTTCGCCGTTAAAAATTTAGCTAAATTTAAAATTTAAAAAAAAATTCGCCGTAGCTCAGTTGGTAGAGCGTTAGGCTGGCAATCTAGCATTGGGTGGTTCAAATCCACCCTGGCCATTTTTCTGTGGAAGTTTCATCCATATCCAAAAAAATAGCACATATAGCACTTTCGATAGCGCTTATAGCGCAAATAGCGCATATAGCACCCCCAAAAAGCGCTAAAGCGCAACTAGCGCATATAGCACCTTCAATATCGCATATAGCGCAAATAGCGCATATAGCAATTTCCATAGTGCTTATAGTGCATATAGCGCATAAAAAAGCGCTATTGCACAAAAAGTGCTATTTCGATTTCGCTTACACGCGTTCGTTACCTATAGACGTCTGTTTGGGATAACAAACCCTCAGGGTTCGTCAAATCGGAGGATTTGTTATCACAAACAGATATACTTAATACTTAAAGATATAATTAAGTAAACAAAGAAACAATTACACGCAAAAAGATAAGCAAGTTTAGAATGCAGTACTAGGAATAAAGTTCAGTTAAGCTTAAAATTTTTGGTTTGCGAATTATGTTCCAGAAAATTTAGTCAATTGATAAAGTTAGAATATAAATAGAAGGCTCTGCCAGTTCAAGCAAATAATCCCTAATCAACCACGTTTTACGTCACGTCTCTTATCATTACTTGTTGGTTATTCCGGCTGTGTGTCTGCTATCTATTTCTGTTCTTCAGGTGCACTGTATTTGGTAAGTATAATTTATATTCTTTCCAGAAAATTCAGTCAACTGATAAAGTTAGAATATAAATAGAAGGCTCTGCCAGTTCAAGCAGCTCGTCCCTAATCAACCACGTTTTACGTCACGTATGTATCTTATCATTACTTGTTAGTTACTCCGGCTGTGTGTCTGCTATTTATTTCTGTTCGTCAGGTGCACTGTATTTGGTAAGTATAATTTATATTCTATGTATTTACATACATATGTAGATTTATGCAGATACAAAACAAGTATGCTTAAGGCTTGACACTCATAATACCTGTTAAGATATTGATTTTATAGAAGGGTTCAATTGTTTGATATTAGAAAATTTATGCATATAATTTGCACGAAACCTGTTGTATAGTTGTTTCACAGGTGGGATAACTTTGGTAAGGGTGGGATTTACTTAGACATTCAAGTACGATAAAATTAGACAAATCATGAAAAACCAGTGCTTGGCCAGTCTAATAGCAAACAATTGAACCCTTTTATAAAATCAATATCTTAACAGGTATTATGAATGTCAAGCCTTAAGCATAGGTGTTTTGTATCTACATAAATCTACATATGTATGTAAATACATAGAATATAAATTATACTTACCAACTACAGTGCACCTGAAGAACAGAAATAGATAGCAGACACACATCCGGAGTAACTAACAAGTAATGATAAGAGACGTGACGTAAAACGTGGTTAATTAGGGACGATCTGCTTGAACTGGCAGAGCCTTCTATTTATATTTTAATTCTGACTTTATCAGTTGACTGAATTTTCTGGAACATAATTCGCAAACTAAAAATTTTAAGCTTAACTGAACTTTATTCCTAGTACTGCATTCTAAACTTGCTTATCTTTTTGCGTGTAATAGTTTCTTTGTTACCCAACGATTTAAACATTTATCATCCGTCGCGATTTGAACACACAATTTCCCCCGCCCCTGGGACCACAGAATCGCCACCAACCATTTAGGCTCCCTGCTAGAGGAATGAACCTCAATGGAAAAGTATGTAGACCAAAAGACCCAGACCTCGGTTTCAATCACTTTCCAAACCTAATTGATGTATATACAGCACAAACAGGACCCAGTTTGTATAGACCTTACATTACAGCCAAGCAATTTGTAATGCCAAAGCAAATTCCAGGAAGTTTGTAATATAGGTGGGATATAAGGTATTATTGGAAAACAACTTCTTTGCTACAGAATCTCTAAATGATGCAAATTGGATTCTCGTCAATGCTATATTTACTGCAGCCAAGTCCCACATCCCGCGCCGCAGAAGGCCAGCACTGAAACCATAGTGGTGTCAAGAGGTTGAAAACAACCAAGAGGCTTGACTGTGCGCTGGATTACTTGCTGCACACAGAGCTGAATGGATCCAAATTTTGCAGGAAACAAATGGTCTGATCAAAGGAGCCCAAATCAGGTGGTGGCAGGACCATACCAGCAACCTATGTGTTTTCAGCAAACCCTCTAAGCTATGGGCAACCATTGGCGAAATGGATGGCCGGTACAGCAAACCTAATGCAGCTGCGCTTGAAAACATGGAACGAAGTTCTTTACCAATCGAGCCAACTGTTTCGCCAAACCGTACGCCTCCGTCAGCAGGTTGCGCCTTTAAAAGTCTAACCGGCCCCGAGTGCGCAAGATCGAAAATAAGCTCCCATGCCCTCCCAATTGCAAAGTATGCTCCCCCTCTACAAGAAAGCTGAGATTGAGATTTCCATCCGCTGCTTGGAATCTGGCAAAGCTGTCGGAGCAGATGGTATCTACCTAGATATGCTCCATCACCTATCCCCCCTGGGCCGAAGGGCCATCACCCATCGTGCCAATCTTAGCTGGGGGCCTAAGAAGGTACCACGTGATTAGAAAAAGGTTATAATCAATCCAATCCTGAAGAAGTCAAAGCAGCCATCCGATCAAGCTTCCTACAGACCAATCAGCCTAGCAAGCTGCCTTGCGATAGTAGTGGAGCGTGCTGTCCAAAACGACTAACCTACCGGCTGGAATAAACCGATGCTCTAACCTCGGTCCAAGCGGGCTTACGCCAAAACCATTCTACTGAGGACCAGATTCTACGGATCGTCCAGGATGTTGCGGATGGGCTGGGTTCCTGGTAGATTTTGCCAGGGCTTTCGATAAAATATGGAGACTCGGATTGCTGGTTAAGCTGATAAATTGCGTAGCCCTAATCTGTCTAGTCAGCTGGATGGGACAATTCTTGGCAGACAGAAGAGCCAAAGTCAAAGTCGCAGGTACTCTCAGCAAAAGCGTCCATCTGAGAACCGGTGTACCACAGGGCGCAGTGCTGTCACCGACGCTTTTTACTGGCTACATCAATGATCTAGAGTCTAGGCTCCGAGATGAAGTGAATGTCAGCCTCTTTGTCGACAACCTGGCGATATGGGCAAGCCACAACAAAATCCCAGTAGTTGAAAGACTTATCAATGCAGCAATAACAGAAATCTGACACTGGGCAGCGCACTGGAAAATGAATGTAAACGCGGGCAAGTGCGAATCCACCCTGTTCAGTACTGACCCCCACCAGGGACCTGTTGCTCAACTTTACAAATCCTACGACCGAAGACAAAGAGCACATCTCCCACTCTTCAAAGAGCACATCTCCCGTCTCCAGACCAAGCTCCAGAAAAGGCTCTTCACGGTGGCTGCCCTCTCGGGAAAATCCAGGGGTCTGCCGAAGGAGAATCTCAGATCTATATATCTAGCATATGCACGGACTCTATCTTCATCGACTACGGACTGGCTGCCTGGGGCCCTTCAGCGGCGGCACCCATAAACTACCAGCAACTGGAAGCCGTCAATAGCAGGGCAGCTAGAATGATTACTGGCTGCAGTCGCACCGCCCCAATGGATGGAGTTTTCCTAGAAGCGGACCTCTTTTCCCTGGACCTTGTCAAAAGACCTAAAGCTAGCGGTGTCTTACTTCAAGTTCAAAGCTGCTCCTGACTCCAATCCCAGGAGAACAGCTGCAGACAGATTCCAGCGCAGAAGACCAAAGTCAGTGATTTCATGGAGAGATGCTGCGGAAAGAATGCCTCTCGTCCAGGAAATTAGTCAGCACCTTCTGGAAACAATCGCCTCCACCACTGCTCCACTTCCGCTATTGCAGAAGCTCAATCGGCCTACAATAAATAATGAATCGGACGTGGACCTGCTAATGAAACCGGAAGAAATATTGGAGCACTTCAATTACCTTCCGGACAACCTATCTTGGGAACCTCATGTCCGTATCTGGATGGACGGTCAGCTACAGACGGAGCCTTAAATGGAGAAGCGGGAATATAAGTAACTGCGAACTATGGCGTGATAGTGCACTTCAACAAACCGGCAGGACTATTTTGTTTCAGCTATCGGGCGGAGTTAACTGCATTTCAACAGGCTCCGAAGAACAAAAATCTCCTACCAGAAACACCCAAACTCCTCATTGAAATTGACAGCCTATCCGCGTGCACGAAGCTACAAACCCCAAACGGCTGCACTGAACCAATACTGGCGCAAATCATTACCCTCACTAATCTGCGGGTGTGTTTGCAGTTAAATTGTTACAGGCAGAGCTGCCAGAATCCATTTGTGAAAACGAAATAATATCTGATTAAAGTACTGTCTATTATCACATTATTCCCATCACGAATTAGCATACCCTACCCGCTCGTACATAAATAGCTACCAGTTGCATTTAGACTTCTTGTTATCTTTGTAGAGTAGTTTTTACACATTGGTCAGTCGTATTAAATAAAATTACAAATATGACGTAAGACTTGTTAATCAGGGGCCTGTTGCATTAAGGTGGCGCTCAGGGGAACCGACTTTGGCGTTTAATTTTTTTCAGTGACATTTTTGACCATAACGTCTTGAAAGAAAGTTGTTCAAAATGAAAATAGCTTTAATTTGATGTGCATATTGTGATGAAAAAAATTTTCAAATTTTTTGGACAATTTTGTTGCCGTAGCAAAAAAATTTTTGTTCCCATATAAAATGATTACTCATATCATTGTAATATGCGGTTTCTTAGCTTTAAATTGATGTATTAAACTTAAAAATTCGTTGAAGTTTTGCTGAGTTATTTAGCCGTGAAAATAGCAAATCCAAAATGAAAAACCTACAAAGCTGATAAATCTTCGAAAATGTCAAATTTTTGATTTAATTTCTTAAAAAATTGAGTATGGCTTTTTGTAACTTTTTCAACGGAAATATGCAGTCCTAGAAAAGGTCTAATTTTTGAAAAAGTGAAACGTGTGGGCAAACCTTACATTTTTGCGTAGCGAAATCGACTACTTTTTTTGGACCTGGGTCCCAGCTGCCGTTTGCGACTGAGTTGAAAATTTGCAGAATGAAAGAAAGAATATAAATGCAGACGTGAAAGTTTTTTTGATTTTCAAATTTTGGCCCGCAGCACTTTTTGTAGTCGCTAAAACACGACTGATTTTGAAAAATCGATTTTTTGCAAAATCAAAAATAAAAATGAAAAATCGAAGATCAATCACGTCTAGATTTTTGAAAGATTTTTCTATTGATACCAAGATCATCAAAATCGGTTGAAATTTTGCTGAGCTAGGTCAAAAACAAAATTAGTGTGAATAGGAAATTCGACATGGTCATAAAATTTGACACATTCACACTAAAGTGCTGAACTGTATTGTAAATAGGTTTTTTTGATGTCTCTTTGATATCCAATTAAAGTGCTATTGCTATTTATTGCATGAGTTGAGCGCCAAACATGAGTTTTGTTGCTGAGCGCTATCTTAAACAACAAGCAATAGGTCCAATAAGCAATAGGGCCTACTGAAATCTTCGCATAAAACACCTATTGTAATAGGCGATTTTTCATAGGTCCAATAGGTTGTTGCCAGTGTTTCAGCAATAGGTCCAGTAGGTGCCTCTTGCTCGCACGTGTGTGTGTGTGTGTGTGTGTGTGCATATAATAAGTTTGTTATTTTCACCCGTGCATTTTTATGACTGTAGAAGCATTTTTTAAACTTTTGTAACATTTCTGTTGTTTTAGATAATAAATAATATTATGATAAATGATAAATTTTATTAATGATAAATGATAAATTTTATTAATCAATTATGTTTCTGGTTATAAAAAAAATTATAATAGCCTAGTGTTCGAGTTCGCAAAATTGAACTAATACTTTTTCTCGTTTGATAGTTACCTTGTTGTTTTTGCTTGTTTTACAATGACGGCTCAAAAAAAATGGAGCAGCAAAAGCTTTTTCTCCTTTAAATTTGATTAAGGAAAACAAAGATAAAGACTATTTGGTGTATTTTCTGTCAGTTTGGAGCAAAAAATACCTGTAAACTTTTTTGTTCATAGCAAAAATTACGCGCATTCATTTTTTACAAATTTTTCAAACAAACAGAGTTATTCAACCTGCAAAAAATTTTGAAACAACTTGCCATATTTTTAGAAAACGAGCGGTACAATTACAATATGTGCTATATACACCTAGTCAAAAAAGACCAAATTCGATAAGTACCTTGCAATAGGTGCAATAAGTAATAAGTGTTTTATGCAACACTCGCCTATTGCACCTATTAAACACCTTGTGCGATAACGTTAGCGTCCACCTATTGAACCTATTGCTTATTGCTTATTAACCTA
>JASANF010010753.1:0-17457 GCA_030248245.1 Trissonchulus sp. WLG1_4
ACCCAGCCCCAACTGGGCATTTTCCAGCCCAGATACAGACCCAACTGGGTATTTTCGAGCCCCAGACCCAGCCCCAACTGGGTATTTTCCAGCCCCAGACCCAGCCCCAACTGGGTATTTTCCAGCCCCAGACCCAGACCCAACTGGGTATTTTCCAGGTCCGGCCCCAGCCCCAGCCCCAGACCCAACTGGGTATTTTTCAGCCCCGGCCCCAGCCCCAGACCCAGCCCCAACTGGGTATTTTTCAGCCCCGGCCCCAGCCCCAGACCCAGCCCCAACTGGGTATTTTCCAGGCTCGGCCCCAGCCCCAACCCCTATGTATTTTGCGGTCCCTTACAGGAGGCAGTGTACATTTTCCGCAATCGTACTGAAGCGTGTCTGATAACTGACTGTAAACCTAGGCAAAGACATTAGTATCCTATGCGCGAAAAAATCTTTTGAAAATTTACACAGCAATTGTTAAATATAAGGGAAATGCATTTTAAATAAATTGTAAAATTCGTAATTTGTGTCTCATTAATTTTGCTTAACGTTTCATTTCAGACTGTCAGCTAAAAAGCCATTTTTCTGCTTTATCTGTCCGGTGTTTGGTATTGTTGAATTCGCTACACGTTTCATTTCAGATTGTCAGCAGAAAAGCCATTTTTATGGCTTCTTTTCTCTCAGGTGTTTGGTACTGTTGAAAATTACACTGATATTTAAAATCATTAAGGAAACTTAGCATTTGATACACGAATTCGACCGTAACATAGCAGAAACTAAAGTGACAGGATTATTTATAAAACTTACCTGAAATTTGCCTAAAATTAGGTAGAAACCTGATCAAAGTTTACACCAAAATGTCACTAAAAAATGATGCACGAGCAAATAAAATGTATGTAACAGAGCCAAGAAGTTGGTTGAAAGTGTGCACAAATGCAATTAAAGTATGGTGTGTAATTATAGTATTATGATAAAGGCATTTCATTAATTTTTTGGTCTAACTTGGTTCCTGTACCCCCTTGAGCACGCTTTCAGAAAATGTGGGGTCCCTTAGTCCCCTACCAGCAACTGTGTGTGCTTCGAAAAGTGTGGCGTCCCATACTCCCCTACCTGCAACTGTGTATGCTTCAAAAAGTTTTTCGTCCTAACA
Organism: Trissonchulus sp. WLG1_4; assembly: GCA_030248245.1. Taxonomy (NCBI): domain Eukaryota; kingdom Metazoa; phylum Nematoda; class Enoplea; order Enoplida; family Ironidae; genus Trissonchulus; species Trissonchulus sp. WLG1_4. The sequence goes on from JASANF010010753.1 coordinate 1,133, forward strand.
GCGATTCAGCGTAGCGGTGATTCGGCCTAGCGGTGACATGCCCAGATGAAATTCTGTGATAGGTTTGCCGATTTGATAGCGGTGCTGGGTTTCGCCCACTGGGGGCTGAGGCAGGTGCTGAATTTTACCCAGTTGGGGCTGAGGTTGAAAATTACCCCGTTGGGGCTTGGGCTGGATTGTACCTACACCAATTTTAGGAGTACTTCATTTTTAATGTGAAATCACAAACAGCTTTCCTGAGCTTTTAGTTCTTTTTAGCCAAAATTATATAGCTTAGTCTTATCAAACTATGTTATATAATATTTGAAACAAAAAAGTGCCAAAAAATCCCAAGAGTTTGTACAGCAGCTTCACTAGAAGTCGGGGTTTGGGTCGGGTCGGGTTATGAAATTTCTTCCCGTTGCAAACTCTGATCAAGAGCACCTAACGGTGCCTCACTCTGATAGAAAAAGAGTGATAGACTCTCTTTCCTGCCTGTGTTATATGTAGCGCATGCAGATACGCTCGTTGTTTCTGGCCAACGTGTATATTTAAACTTTGTTAAACAGGTAAGCGTTCAATCAGAAGCGAGCCGGAGTTCTGACTGGTTAGCTACCTGTACACGTGTGCCAATCATCAGTCACGCGTCCATTACATTATTTTGCTCCTGGCGTACGCCATGGAGCAAAATGCACCCTCGTGTGAATAGGCCTTAGAGTGCGACACAATATTATGTACTCTGCTGGTTGCAAAATCTACCTAAATTTGCTGCGGCGACAGGTTAAGCTTCATTTGAAGTCATTCTTTCTGCCAATGTTTTTCTCGTGTACTAATTTTGCTTCTCCATTTGGATGAAAACTCCATAAATTTTGCATGAAATTGCTGCTTGTTTTAGTATAACGCTTACCAAAACTACCTAATTTTGGTAAGCGCTATACCAAAACCAGTAGTTTTGGTACAACGCTTACCAAAACTCCCTAGTTTTGGTATGCACTCTACATACTCCACCAAAACTTAAGAGTTTTGGTACAACGCTTACCAAAACTTCCAAGTTTTGGTAAACGATGGGAGAATACGTAAATATGTATTAGCGACTTATGTACAGTATATAGGACCAAGAGTACATAATAAGAAGAGTATGACACTTCCTATTATGCATACGGGCGTACATGCGTCTAATGCGGAGCGCAAAATAGCCCGTTTATGTACGGTTTTGAGGGGGTACCCCCACTCAACTGAAGACCCGGTACTCAAATGAGGTGGGGTACACCCCCCTCAGTTCAGTACCCCCTCTTCAGTTAAGGTGGGGGCCGGGGGGTACCCCCCCTATTTCAAGACATTGCAATGACAAGACAATGTCATGAAATGAGGGGGGCACCCCCCCCCCACCTGAAGACGGGGTGCTGAACTCAGAAGGGGAGCCTCCCCTCAGTTGAGTATTATGGGGTATCAAACTGAGGGGGATACCCCCCCCCCTCCGTTCAGTTTTGAGTACCCCGTCTTCAGTTGAGGGGTGTACCCCACAATCAAAACCGTACACAAACGTGCTATTTTGCGCTCCACATTGGACGCACGCCCGTAGGCATAGGAAGAGTGTAATAGTTCCTATTATGTACTCTTGGTAGGACATATACGTATGTATGTATACGCATACGTTTTAACAAAATGTACAAAACTTTTTGTCGAATGTTTTCATTTCCACGCCAGACTTTTGTTTATATTAATAAGTTTGTCCCCCTTTGGTCTTGGCTATTCTATAGCACGTGCACAGTTAGCCTTAGTTTAAAGTCAGCCAAAGGCCACTTCTATAGTACGTGCACAGTTGGACTGTACTACGAAATAGGCGAATACCATCTTCTATAGCACGTGCACAGTTCATTATTTAGTAAATCTTGTCGCTTTTTAACAAGAGAGCTGTGTCAATGCATCGGTTTTATGAGTCAACAATGACAGAAACAGTTTTTGTTTTTATTTCAATCAACTTACTTCGCATTTTGCAGCGAATACGAGGGCGATTTACACCCCTTTGAAGAACGGTCGTTTCATACAACCAAGAGTACATAATAGTGTCTCACTCTTTATAGAAGAAGAGTGAGACACTCTCCTTTCTGCCTGTGTTATAGCGCAGGCAGATGCGCTCGTCATTTCCAGCCCACATGTTGCCGTTTTATGCAACATGTGGGTAGCCAATCAGAAGCGACCTTCGCTTCTGATTGGCTGGACGCCTATGCACGTGCTCCAATCAGCACGCAGGCGGCCTCACGTGCTATTGCCTGAAATTTGTCAAAAACACGTTTAACTTACCAGTTAACATCATATTCAGCACATACTAGCAATAATCACTGAAAACGGTGATAAAAATGTCGGCAAAATATAACTTTGGGCAAAAAAAACAAAAAACCTCCCAACCCGACCGATCATGGCAAAATGTAACAATGAAATGGCTGTAATGGCGGCCAGTGTGCTGATTGGAGCACGTGAGGCCGCCTGCGTGCTGATTGGAGCACGTGCATAGGCGTCCAGCCAATCAGAAGCGAAGGTCGCTTCTGATTGGCTACCCACATGTTGCATAAAACGGCAACATGTTCGCTGGAAATGACGAGCGCATCTGCCTGCGCTATAACACAGGCAGAAAGGAGAGTGTCTCACTCTTCTTACATAAAGAGTGAGACACTATTATGTACTCTTGATACAACGAACCATCACAACCAGTGCAGGGGCGAACGTGCACCGCGTACCTATTCTGTTGTTGCTGCTGCAAACCGTATTCTGTTGAAAACCGACAAGATTTGCTCAACTATTGAACTGTGCACGTGCTATAAAAGATGGTATTCGCCTATTTCGTTGTACACTCCAACTGTGCACGTACTATAGAAGTGGCTTTTGGCTGACGTTAAACTGAGGCCAACTGTGCACGTGCTATAGAATAGCCTTGGTCTTTATTGCCCGGCTAAAAAAATTGGTTGGCTTGCTTGCAAATTGCACTGCTTTATGAGATTAATTAAATCAAAATTTTAATATTGTATAAAATATAGAATTGCCATTATAAAATCATGCTTTTTAAAATTAAATATAATTATTTAAATTTCATTTAAAAATTATAAAATAAATCCAATATATGCCGGAAATTTACGAAAACTTCCAGAAATTTCCGATAATCTCCGGAAAGATTGCTTCGGAAATTTCCGGAAATTTTCCGACCACTCACATCCCTATACGTGGGTCGTAAAGAGATTACAACACTATACACTATACAACAGAGAAATTAATAGAGAACAAAACAGTGACCAGGGGTTTAGGACGCAGTGTTTCTGCGTTATAAGAGCTTTAATATTTGAATTCGTGGAAATGTACCTTACCCTAGAGTATAAACATAGGAACCGTGCGCCTGTCATAGTTGATTGGCAGAACTAAACTATGTACATTGCGGTGTACATTGCTGTATCTGACAATGCTGCACAAACACCTGACTGCCAGAGTTGCAATCAAATTGCTCATTGATTAATTAGGCATAGGCAGGCTTTGTTGTGTGACAATGAGTACTAAAAGTTGCCGCCTTATACAGAAATCTACATTTCCAAAAAGCAGCTTAAAGATCTGTTCAGTAGAATAAACTAGTCAAGCTTTATAGCCCCAGAATTGGTAGTTCATCGTGAAGTATCTTACGAGATCCACTGGGTATTGTACATTTAGGTGGTAGTTTCGTATGTGCAGCTTTTTTTGATAAGCTGTTATTCGGTTGTCTTAGAAGCTATTTATTAGCGGTTTTTTGCATTTAAATGACCAAAAATGGTACCGTAAGCTCATGTATTTGTTTTTTGACAATTTTGACAGTTTATCCAAAAGACGCTGTGAAAAATCTCAAATTTTGCATTTTTTCATGTTTTTGCGCTATGTTTGATTATAGAAAGAATATGACTTGATGAAGTTTAATTCCAATTTAGTCTAAATTCACTGGTAGGTGTCTCAATACATGCATAGTTTCATTTGGATAAGTTTTCAAATTGCTTCAGTACTTTAAATCTAAGCTTCAAAACAGAACTTTTTTGAAATTCGTAAAACTTTATGGCTTCAGAAAACAAAAAATACAATGCCTATCAATAATTGCAAAAAAAGAAATCTAGACATTTTAGTTTTCTTCATTGTGGTTAAATATTATGAATATAGACTGCACACATAATCAGCAAATTGACACTTTCGAGTACATGACGTATATTTTAGTATAATGAACTCGTATGCGCTACCATGGCAACCATGGCAATAAATTCCACCACCATAGTCTAAAGTGACCTATTCGGCCAATTGCACCAACTTATTCTCGAGCTATTCTTATTCTCGAGCTATTCCAGAATAGTTATTCTCGAGGTTTTATTCTCCAACTTTTCCCCTGCACCATAAGAGAATAGTTCGAGAATAACTATTCTCGAGAATAGCTGGAGAATAACTTATTCTCCAGCTGGCCAATAAAAATGTGGCTGCATCATTGTTATCCAATCACAGCCTAGCAGACAGCCAATTAAGCTCGAGAATAAGCCTACATAAGCCCCGCCTACAAATTTGTTATGAGAGCAAATTTGTTTCTCGTCCGCTCACCGAAAATACGTCGACTTGGGCCAAGTCAGTAACCGGATGGCGAACGAAACCTTAAAGCGTGCGTTTTCAAACTTTTTTGTTTTGTTACTTTTACGTTAAATAAACATTATATAAGCCTAATAAAGGTGAATAAGTAAAAAGTTTGGAAATTGGTTATTTTTTCTAAAAGTTATTAGCTTATTCTTCAGCTATTCCTGGTCTAGATCAGGAATAACTTGCACATTGCAAGAGAATAGCTGGAGAATAAGCTATTCTATAATTTTGGTTAGTGCAATAATGTTCGTTATTCTTCAGCTATTCCTGAGCTCTTCTTTAGCTATTCTTGAGCTATTCTCCAACTTCGAGAATAACTATTCTCGAGCTTAAATATTGGTGCAATGAAAATTTATTTTATTCCCGAGCTATTCTTGAGCTATTCCTAATCTTGAGCTATTCTTTATTGGTGCAATCCGGTGATTGTCTTCCAATATGACCGCTAATACATTCAAACGACAATACGGAAGCTAGGTAAAACGAATATAAATCATCACGTCTTGTCACGTATTTTCGAGCGTTTTTTGTCAAAAATGGAGGTGATACACTTCAGAGCTCATAACCCTGGTTATATAACAGTTGGTAACATGAGTTTTGACACAACACTGTAGTACAACTTTATCTAGTTTGGTGCCGAGTTTTGAAGATATGCGTTGCTTAAATTTTACATCACATCATTTTAAACTGAAAATCGGAGTTAAATTCAGAAAGTGTCAATTTCCTGAAAACAGTTGCAGTTAAATTTGCGTTTTAACGTTCCAAACTGATCTTAAGTAAAATATCTAGATTCCCTTTTTTAATTTAGTGAAAATCAATACTGTTTTTGAGAAAAAGTTATTAAAAAATTACGAAATATTGTAAAAATAGCAAAAAATAGTCAAAATCATTACTTTTTTTGTTATAACTATAGTATAACTGATTATAAAGAACATATAATTTTCCTATATGTTTGCCTAAAAGTGCCTCATATGTGTGCCAAATTTCATAAAGTTAGCTGTTGGTTAGAGCGAATCGCGACAAAAACTGCACATACGAAACTACCACCTTAATCACGATTAAATCAATGATTATATCATAACTAAAACTTAAAATTCACTGAAACTATACCATAACTAAAACTATACCATAACTATAACTAAAACTAATTTTTTCCTTGCTCATAACTAAAACTAAACTAAAATTAAGCCTTCTACCAAAACTGTAACTAAAACCTAACTAAAATTAAGGGTTATACCAAAACCGTAACTAAAACTATAGTTTATACCAAAACTATAACTAAAACTAAACTAAAATCTTCTGACGGAACAACACTACTGCTAAGCACCTCACGACACCCCGGATAGATGCAAGTCAAGTCTAAGCCAACCTTAATATAGTTTTATGACAAACTTCCAGATCAAAAATAATTCAAAAAATAATTTATTTCAATACAAAACAACAAAAATATTATTTATTACATTCCATACAGTACAAAACTCAATTAGGTATCAGGCAAAGGGAAGAACTCACAAGAAAAACAAAAATTAATTGAACACAGCACAAGCTAATATTCAATCAAAATAACATTACAAAACAAATTGAAAAATCCTTGAAATGGCATTCCACGAACTTTTAGAATTCACAGTACAAAATTTTTTACGAGTTTCAGCAAAACTGCAGCGCAAATTGTTTTAATGCAGTTTTGATAAAAAATACCTAAGTATCTAATCAATTGAAAAAAGCCACATTAAAAAAACCAAGCACTTTCTGCTTGGTTACACAAAGATTTCGCAAAAAGTAAGACTCGACAGCACTAAAATTATTATTTTTGAAGAGTAAACTGAAATGCCACGTTTACTTTTTTTGTCACTTCTTGTAAAAATACACAACTTTTACACAAAAAATATTTCTACGCTTGGAAAATTCACCAATTTCAATATCCAAATCTTCTTTTAACATAATAGACACTAGAGCACAGATATATTATCCAAGATTCTTCAGTAGACTAAAGTTATCATCAATATTTTCAATAATATGGTCTTCTTGGGTTGTTCTAAAATAAAAAACACCTTACATTTTACGTAAAGTAAAACACTACAAAAAGCTATAATTTTGCAGACAGATTAAAATTTCATTAATAACATTTAATTCACTATTAATTCATGATTAGCGCCTTCTATTTAATACATCCGGTCCGGACAAAACGAAAACTGGGTCAATTATTTTAGGGGGGGTCACCCCGCCCCAATATGTGACATGACTGCTGCGCAAAACTGAATACTTACAGCTGTATGTCCGTTCATCCGGCAAAGTTAGAAATACTAATGGTTTTATAAGATCAGATTGTAGCGTGATTATTTCGTAATTTTGCCGGTTGAACAGACATATGGCTGAAAGTATAAATCGACACGACGTATGTGGAAAGGCAGAAAGTGGATCAATTCCTGGAGGCGCTTCGATCGTCAACACTGCCTACAGTCGAAGTGTGGTCAGATGGTGCAGCAGAAGGTGGAACGAAGAATGGAGGAGCAGGAGCAGTTATTCGCTGGATGGACGGACGGCCACATGACACCATCTCTGCAGCAGCCGGACGGCACACCAACTCAACAGCAGCAGAAGCAGCGGCCGCTCTGCTAGGCCTCAAGAAAGCCTCCGCACAGCTGTCCCAGTCCGATACAGCAACAATATGGCTAATGTTTGACTCTAAGGCCCTGTTCGACCGACTCAGACATCAGTCTCAGCCATCTCAGTGGGACCTAGCCTCCTTCCAGACAGCAGTCCAGCTCCACCAGCTCTCACAGCGACACTCCATCAACATCATCTGGGTCCCTGGCCACGCCGGCGTCGAGCTCCACGAACGTGCGGACGAAGCTGCCAAAACCGGCTGCTCGCTACAGCAACGCGGCCTAGCAGTCTCTCTCAACGTCGCCAAATCTGTCATCAGAAGCCGTCTCGCTCTGACCTGGCGAGCTCATTACGAAAGCAATGTCCCGACCGACCACATCCACCGGCAAGGAACCAAAGGCGAGGAAACACCTAACATTGGCCAGTTCAGCCGAAAGCAGCAAGTAGCATTCCATCGGCTGCGCCTGGACCGACTTCCGAAGCTGATGGCCACGCAGTTCCGATGGAACCGATCTCCGTCACCTACCTGCCCACACTGTGCAGCTGAGTCAGAGGACGCCCGCCACTTTCTGCTCAACTGCCTGCGATGGGACCGAGTCAGACTGCAGTGCCTGGGCATGGCCCCTGACATCGACGTGCTACAGCTACAACCGGCAAACGTCATAGACTACCTAGAGAAGACGGACTACATCTAGTCCTGCATATTCCGAAAGGAGACGCACCCAGAAATCAACAACAACAACAACACGACGTATGTCTGATCTTATACACTATTGGTGGCGTGATTATTTCGTAATTTTGCCGGTTGAACGGCCATACGGCTGTAAGTATGAATCAACCCTTGGGTAGAATAAGCCATGGTAGTCAGTGTAGAATATGTATAAGTATAAATCGGGTCTTATGACAACAGCTTTTTTGGCATAGGCTTCAGGGACAAAGTACAGAAACCGTACGGACATACGGACAGAAAAAGTATGAATTATGCATCAACGTACGGTTATATATATATATATATATATATATATATATATATATATATATATATATATATATATATATATATATATATATATATATATATATATATGTTTTTATACCTATAGAGATACGTAGATTTTTTTCGATCGGGTGATAAAAACCGCAGATGGGACTCTTGTGTGATAATTCAGTGGGAAAAAATTTACGCGGGGTATGAATTCCCCCCTACCCCCTCCCCTGGGTACGCCCTAAAGCCATACCAGTGGCAGATCCAGGAATTTTTTCAATGAAACGGGTATATATATGAATAAAAATAAGATTTGCATTAACCTACTGAAACATAACAGCCAATACTAGAAAAATACCAGACATACCGTCAAACGGCAGTGATGCGAGTTGACGCAGGGGTCTGGGGGCGGCAGCTCCCAGAAATTTTTTTCGATTTTGCATTAAAAACAGTGCCTTCTGAGCTTATCACAGGCTCGACACTATTTATGCAGAAAAGTACGTAAGATGTGCAGTGGCATTACCTACCCAAAAATTTGCAACGGTGGGTATATAAACACAGCCAATTGTTTTTTTAGCCGCACTTGTCAGTAAAACACAGAATTCATCTACAATGGTTGCGGGGACTGGGGGCCGCAGCCCCCAGAAGCCAGAGCTTTTTAAAATTTCTATGCACAAGCTTGCATAAAAAAAGCAATTTTTGCAACACTTGTGGGAATGTTTGGGCAAAATTGAGCTTAGAAACCAGAATTAGATGTATGTATCGGATTTTTTTTCCAAAAAATGAAGACCTTGTCGATTTTCAGGCTAAATTTAGTCGATAGGAAACGTATCGGAACTTTTTCCCTCCGGATAAGAAAAACCAATGGGTTTGAAGTTTCGAACGTCACATTACAGTGTAAATGCAGCATAATGCATATACTCATGTATATACATACAGCACTGGCGGTCCCAGACTTCAATTTCGGGGGGGGGGGGTGGAAGTCTGAAGAAATTTTTTTACTTTTTATAATAGCGTTTTTTAGTTTTATGCTATCTTGTATATAAAGCCGCAGCCATTTCAAGGGCAATGAGTTGAGTCTGTTTGTTGTAAAAGCCAGTGGTGTACCCACTACCCAGGAAAAAATGGAGATTTTTTCAATTTTTAGGCCGAATTTGGTCAGCTGGAGACGTATCACAAAATTTCGACACGAAAATAAAACACAAGATGAGAACATCAGCCCAGACAGTGTATTACACAACTAAATGCAGCATAATATACTCGTGTAGACATGCATGGGCTTTGATGAAAGATAATAACAAGGAATAGTAAGTCACAGAGTCGCAGGGGTCTGGGGGCGGAAGCCCCCAGGAAAAAATTGGGGGAAATTTTTTATTTTTAGGCCAAATTTGGTCAATTCGAGACGTATCGGAAATTTTTTTCGGTAAATCTAGCTACATAATCACCATAAGCATTGTCAGGGGCTTCTCGAGAGGTGTGTCTAAGTTGTGTCCGGCAGGAAAAAATTGTGTCCCGCAAGAAAAAATTGTGTCTGGACACACTTCGGGACACAAAAAAAACCTTTCAGATTTATAAGAAGGGGAGGGCAACATACCAGGGGATTGGGGCGATGTTTATAGGCGACCATCATCCGTTTTCGGAACCGATCATAAATATCATCCTGTTCCGACGGCTCCAACTCCGACTGCAAACCCAGACCTCCTTTTTCGTCCGTCGGTCGACCCCTAAACAAAAAAAAACTTAAAAAATATTGGCCGACAAATCACTACATGTTCTGAATATTGCAAATTATTGTAAAATTTAGATTTAGAAATTAGTTTGGCAATAGTATTTATAGAGAATTTTGAATCTTCTTTTTATGCTCCCACAGTTTCGTTTTTTGCGTAGACCATTAACAGCAAAAAACTAAAGTCTGACCAAAAATGCTGTACCCAAAGACAAAAGTGTGACTTTTGCAACTACTTCTTGCCGTCTTGATTTATAGAAATTTTATAACGAAATTACTCTGGTCTCAAATCTCACTGTCCGGCAATTTTTTAGCCAACTTTGGCCCTGCAAAACTAACGTTTCTTTACAAACTTGAAAAAATCATAATTTTTTGCGAAAAAAACAACTCTGATCTCACTTTGAGACAGGCGCTTGAATTCCCTGATTCTCTGCCCCCAGTCCCTTTCCTTCGGACCAGCCCATTTTTTGCAGCATTTTATAACCTAAAAAACAAAATACAATATATTATTATGCTTTATATATAAAAGTTTAAACACAAAAAACACCTATTGGACTTCAGCAAGTTCCAAATTCAAAGCTAAAAAAGCTTCACGACTTTTTCTTTTTTTTCAAAAAAACTTCACGGCGCCAATACCATTTTTTCAGCCGGCAAAATAAAAAACAGCTGAAAAGGAAAAAGTATACTATAACTGTTTTAAGCCCGGTTCATACTCGTCCTTGTCCTTGTCCCTATCGTTTTGTCGTTAAGCGATTCCAAGAAAACTACCTAACCAAAAGAGTTGATATTTCCCTTGAGGCAAGTCTGGGTCACATCCAGATCGTATGCAAAAAATTAGCCCAAATGCTTTGGTAAATTCGTCACTGCAGTTGATCGAAATGTGTCCTTGTCCCTGTCCTTACGTCCTTAAGGACAAGTATGAACCGGGCTTTAGAGTGACTAGCCAAAAAAATACAAATCTATTTACTGTCTTAAAAGAAAACATGAAAAAACATTATGTTTCATTATATTAGTATACCATTCTATTACATACTTGAAAAATTTTAGTTTTTACAGCCTGTTTTTTTCCAACTGCTTTACCTAAATTAGTCTGATTGAGTTTATTCTCCTGATAGTCTGATTTCTCCGTGTCGTCGATGGTAGACTGATCGGCGCCGTCTGGGTCCGACTCTGATTTTCCCACGCCCGGCATCAGCTTTGCCAGCTCTTCTGGAGGCAAATAATTAATCAGATGTTTTTTCCCACGATTCTGCTCCGTCACTTTCTCGGCTTGTTCTAAAAATACAACCCAGCAAAAATGCGTAATTATTAAATAATAATAATTCCTAATACTAACCTATCCTGTAAATTGCATAAAAAATCCTAGAAAATCCTGAACATATAAAAGGGTCGATTCATACTTACTGCCGGGGAAATTACGAAGTTATCACGCCACGCCACAATCTAATCTTAAACACTGTTGGTGGCGTGATAATTTCGTAATTTTGCCAGCCGAATGGAAATACGGCTGAAGTACCAATCGACCCTTAAGGTGGAATAAATAAACTAAGCAGTGTAATGTGAAAACGGTCTCGAACGTTTTATTTCAATTATTCAGAGCAACCTAACAAGTTTAAAACTCTACACGTATAAAATAGCATGTTGGCGTTAGACTGCGTTTAGCAAGACTCAGCTAAGACTGCCTTTATGCCATCCACCGTAAATTTCACAGTATTGTCACCGCATCTCATCGTTACATACACCCCCCCCCCCTTTAAAATCGTCCTTAAACCCCCCCCCCCCACCTTTAGTGCGTTCCATCTCCGCCTTTCGTTTGCGGTGTTCCCAGGTCCCCCCCTGGTCAGCCTCTTCGTCCGAGTCGTAGTCGTAGCGTGGCTTAGCCAGTCCCATCTCCACTGCGTCTTTGTGCAGCTTGGCCGCTATCAGCTTGGCCAGTTCAGCTTTCTTCTAAAAAAACTATTCTGAGTATATTATTTTTTTTAAATTTATATCAATAGTAAAGGTAAAAGGTAAAAGTAACCCACGGATAGAGAACAACTATCGTTTGGCACGTCCGCCCTCGGGTGCGGTGCTTATCTCCGTTACAAAGCCCTGGAGCATCAGGGGTGCCACTGGAAGAGTGACTACATCCGTGGAGAGAGGGCCAGCCCCTCAAGACATAATGCCCTACACGGACCCCTGTTACCTTCCCACGTTATTGTGGTATATACCCATTTACCGACCAGATGAGGATGGACTGCTGGGTTGGCAGGAGCACTGTGGCCCTAGTCTTTTGCTCAAGGAGACTACGTACGTATCAAGAGTAGATAATAGTGTATCACTGTTGAAGATTGAGCCACTCTCCTGCTCCTGCCTGTCTAAAACGCAGGCAGATGCGCTCATCAAAATCGACCTACTTGTTTAAATTTTTTTAAACAAGTATATATACGGAAAATCAGAGGCAAGCTTCAATTCTGATTCGTGCAGAACTGCTAGCCTCTAATTGGCCGTATATATACTTGTTTACCGAAAATTAAACAAGCAGGCTGAAAATAACGAGCGCATCTGAAGATTCGACAACTTTTGGTAATACTTCTGGTTTAGGCTGGTTGGTTATACATTTTCACCAAAAATATCTCTACCCAATTACCAAAAATCAATTCGAATGAAAGTTTGTGCTAAAATGTTAATCCGTACCATAGGATCATTTTCTGTTAGAATTTCAGCGGCTGGATTAAAAGAGTCGCCAGTAACGGAAGGAAAGGAAGGCACAGGAGCTGAAACATGGGATTAACTGTAAAATAGTCTAATCAACCGGATTAACGTAAAGTTTTATCAAGAAAACTATTATTTTTTTATATAATTTTATTTTATGTGAAAATATTCAGGTTTAAATCGAGCATTCATCTAATTTCGACTTCGACTTAAAGCTATGGAGTTAAATGATAATCATCCGCTATGGCTGCCCGCACGATTCAAATAATACTAGATTAATATTGCTACTAAAAAAATTACCCGACGTAGAGGGCTGATTCTGAAACGGATATCCGCTTCCAACCGAATTATTGAGTACTGGTTTAGTCATGGGATAAGCTACCACCGGGGGCGGGGGAGGGGGTGCCCGTTGTAAAAAGGAGGGGGGTCGAGGGGTCCCTGACAGCACCATAGGAGGGGGAACAGACGATAAATTGGGGGTGACCCCCCGATTCTGAGGGGGCAGTAGGCGAGGGGGCACAATCACGGCTGGTTTGGGCACTTCCGATCGCTCCCCCCATCGACTGCGTTTGCGACGCTGCTGAGCACCGGAGGGGGTCGATTCGCGACTTTGAGACGAAGAATTGGCTGAAAATAAAAAAAGATTCGACTGAAATTAAAAAAGAATTGGCTGAAAATAAAAAAAAAAAATGGCTCAAAATAAAAAAGAATTGACTGAAAATAAAAAGAATTGGCTGAAAATAAAAAAATGGCTTAAAATAAAAAAGATTGGCTGAAAATAAAAAAATGTCTGAAAATAAAAAACAAGTTCAGTGGTTACAGCGGGTTGCCAACCGGTAAGGTGACCCTCTATTCTAGACAAAGGACATCTAGTTGTATGCTTAGATATTGACAATAAATTGACACTACTAACAACAGTGTAACCGTTTACTAACCGTGTAACCGTTTAGTAACCGTGTAACCGTTAACACTTACCGTGTAAACGGTACACTGGTACACGGATAATTAGCGTGTACACACGGCTAGTAGCCTTCAAAAAAAACCATGCACACGGATAATGATTCTGTAACCCTGCCCAGCCCTAATCTAAACTGTCACTCCCACTGACCAGATTCAGGTGAGGAATCCAATTGCGGCTTATCAGAGCCCCCCTGCAGTTTTTTCACCAGCTGACTGTAATGCTTGTACGCCTTGGACGCGGGGTCAGACAAGAACCTGAAAGACAGACATCTTATAATCCAGCCAATCATAGAGCAGCACTGATGATAGTGCCAACAAGAGGAAGGGGGAGTCAGTATAATATGCACAAAACATACATAGCTGTCATTTTTTTAATAATCAAAAGTGGGTGTTTCCCGAAATCAACAACCAGCGGCGAAGAATTTGAGCTGTCACAATAATGCCATAGCACAACAAAAACGCCAACAAAATGGGATTCACAAAATGAACTAAAATGGGCAAAAAGCGATCCCTCTTAACCAGCCCCCCCCCCCACAGAAAAAAACTAGAAAAACAGCATCAAAAACAATAAATACCAATAAGCCGGATTTTTCTTGTGATTTTGACGAGCTGCTGCCTCTGCCACTTTTCCCGACCGCGACACCGCCTTAGCTAGATTTTCAATAGCTTCCTGGGTTTTGGGGTCCAATTCAAAATCTGAAAAAATTGTTTTCATGAAAGCCAAATTATTTAATGAAATTGTAAGTTTTAACAAAATAATAACACTTCTAGTACATAGTATTGCATAACGTAGATACAGCGGATTAGAATTAAATTTATATGAGGAAAAAGGAATAACTAAATTAAATTGAATTAAAGGCAATTAAATCAATTTTCAGGACACGAATCAAGTTAACAGCAGGCTTAATTTTCGGGCCACGTTTCACTAATCTCTATATATCGTTTAGCGACCATTGTTAATAAAATTAAAATTGAATCCAATCACCCAAAAGTTTAAATAAGCACATTAGAACCCAATAAACATGAGAATATAGAAAAAGACAAAAAATATGAAAAAATTGTAAAAATACCGTCATCGTCATCAGAGTCAGCAAAAATTGATGCGACCTTAGAACGCCGTGTCTCAGGACTTCGAGAAATCGACCTGAAGAAAATTATTTTATTTTTTGAAATAGGAACACTGACACTGTAGACTACAAAAAACATTGTCACGAAAAGGATATTCATTACGTTAACCAACAGAATAACGAATACAATATCACAGTCAAAGATGCCGATAATATGTCTGTGCCAATTGAATATATACTTTTATCCCATAAAGCACTGTAGGAAATAAACGCCTTTCTAAAATCATTCCAAATCCACAGTGGTAAATTTGACGGCCAAAAATCATTAAAACAGTACGGAGAACTTTTTTAGCTCATGTGGCACAGTAGTTAACACGGTCGTACAGTAAACCACGGGTCAGTGGTTGAGTCCAACAAGATAATTTTTTTTAAATTAGTACTGCGCAAAAATTGCTTACTTCTCGTGTGAGGTAGATCTTCGCGAATCTAAAAAATACAGATTAGCTTTTATGTAGAAACGGATGTATTTGTATTTAACAAATAGGTTGTTGACAAAAAATTGCTGCCATACGAGTGAAAAAATCTTTTACATAAACTGACAATATTCCGTTAACAGTAAGACAAGTTTCTATTTTGGTGTCACAACGTCAGTTTGAAACGGGATGGTCCGGGACCCCGTTTTTTATATGGGCTCCTCAATGCAGGCATTAATGCAATTGTTTTACTTAAACTTTTTACATTTTAAAAAAATCGCATTTTTTTCGTCAAAACACGGTTGAAATTTCGTCGCACACATGGAAGAAAATATCAAAAATGCAAAACAAGGGTCCATACCAATTACCAAGGCCGTCAAAAAGTCGGTACAAGACCTTAGATAGAATATGTCCACCGTCTTAATGTATATAATCGTAGAAACGTCAAAAAAATTTCACATTTTTTATCTATTTTTTCATATCTCAAGGCAAAATCACAGAGACTGTCAAAAGCCAAACCTACCAAGCTTCTTCGCGACCAGAGCCCATTGGCCCGGTCGGAACGTACCCTTAGCAAAGTCACATCCCCTTGGCGAACCCTCAATGCGTCGTTTGCGTGTAAACGATACCTGCAACTTTGCTAGCAGTTCAGAAACACTTTCACACCAAAATCCCTAAGGGGTCTAACTATATAATTTTAAGGTTTGAGTTTTTGAACTTCACACTAAAAACTGAATATAAATCTGAGAGTATATATGTGTCTGTTAGACTGAATAACCATATAGTATGTTAGACTATAGATAGCAAAGCTGAGACCTTTTTGAGTAACACGGAGTTTTAGCTACAATTACGAGCGGATATTAATATGATAAAATCCTGAAAAAAAGATTGTTTTGTTACAAAATCCAAAAAATATAACGCATTTATGGTCAAGAAACAATATCACTGTTCCCAGTTCTCTTTACTCACTGCGATTTTGAGCCGCATCTTTCTGTAGACTGCTGTTGTCTTTGATCCTGGTTTATGTCTTTTAAAAGAAATCGTTCTCAAAATCTGAATTATGACAAAAACAGCTGACACAAAATAAAAAAACATGATTTACTTTGGCAACGCATGAATGCCTAGCAACAAGATTGGGCAGAAGTTGGTGCCAGAACTGAAGTCTATATCTGGTGTTCTTGGCGAGGGGGTATTGGCAGGCTGCATATGCT
>JASANF010010754.1:0-29377 GCA_030248245.1 Trissonchulus sp. WLG1_4
TCATATTTTTTGTCGACCGGAGGGGGAAACATTCCCTATTTTTCCTTCTACTATTTTATCACAGCATTAAAAAACCCTGCAAGAATGATGAAACAGTCCAATGGGTTGATTTGTTTCTCACGGCTGTATAATTCATTCTTAAATCACCTTCAGCCAGATTATTTTTCATTTAGTATATACAAATGTATATATATATATATATATGTATGAGGGGGGATAGGTGACACCCGCCTAACAAAGTAGGTAGGCCGGGGAGGGTCACGAAAGTCTTTGGCAAAATTAGTAAGAATGGCAATTTTTGCAAAAATGTTGCAACATTTGGGGTATAATCAGGGGGAGGGGTTGACAAAATCTAACCGAGAGCCCCCCCAAAAAGATGTTTTTGAGAAACGAAAAAATTATGTTTTCGATATATAGTTAGGCGGATCCTCAACTTATGTCTCTGTTTCAGACTCTGGAGTTGCCCGGACGGGTGTTGGTGGGCGAGGGGCGTGCTGGTGAAAATGTGTCGTCGCAAGCCGAAACAGCGTCACTTTTCTGTTCAACGATATTCTGGTGTATGGCAGCATTCTAATTCCCAAACGAAAGTACAACCGCCAGCACATTATTCCCCTGGAAGAAGTCCAGTTGGAAAACTTAGACGACGATGGAGGTATATAATATATAATTATTAATTTTAATTTTTATTTATAACTTAATTTTTTGTTTTAAAATTTGTTTTGTTTTGGGTATTTGGGTATGCTGACATCTGAAGCAGGATTTTTTTTTAAAAATCAATTTCATCATTCTGGCGTCATTTTTTAACTCCTCGTCATTTTTTATTTTTCGTTCGTCAAAATTAGATTATGGCTTTACAGTTTATAACCGTTGCGCTGCAGCAATATTGCTAGCTATCGTTATCGTACAGTAAGTAGCGTACGCGTACCGACAGAAAATTTTCGACCACAATTTAAAAAAACAGCATTTTTATGAAATTGAAGCGGTTTTTTACGTAAAGCAACTCCAAAATTTCCAGCTTTTGCCTAAAAATGGAAAAAATTTTTGCAAAAAATTGAAAATATGTCGCAATTTTTAGCTTTTTGTTCATTTTTAAAGCAATTTGATGCAAATTTTAAGTTTTCGGGCACCTTTTTCAACTTTGAGGAGGGTATGCTTCCCCTGGAATCTCAGATCTCGGGGAACCCCCCAAGAACCCCTTGTACATCTGTGCCGAAGATTTTGGTAAAATTTAAAGTAAAAAAATTCGTAAAAATACATATAAATATATATATATATAAAATATTATATATATAAAATAAATAAATATATATATATATAATTGAAATTTTTTTGAGCCGGTAATATAAAAGCAAATCACGTCAGAAGCCCAACGTTACATCTGATTAGTGTACTGATAGGTAAATGTATATACTCGTGTACACATGCAGAGACTTTGGTGAAAGCTGAACAGGCCACTAATTGCAGGGGTCTGGGGGGGCAGCCCAGAAAAAATTTGGAGATTTTATCAATTTAGGCCGAATTTGGTCAATCAGCGTCTAATATTTCTCAAAACGCTTCGTTAAGCTTCGTCATTTTTATTTTCTGAACGTCATTTTCAAGTTTCATTTCTGCATTTTTGACTAAAAAACCCTGATCTGAAGTATATATATATAAATGTGTTATTTTACTGTCGAGATTATTTGGGCTCACTAGTTACCATCGGGCTTACTTAGTTATAGCTTGGCTTTGGAGGTATATAATTGTTATTAATTTTCTATTATCAAATTTGTTTAGTTTTTGGGTATTGTGGATAATATGGCTACATCTGAAACTAATTGTGTAATTTTAAAAAAAATGTGGAAAGTAAGTCAGGTTTAGTCTGTTTAATTGTGCTGTTTTTTGGTAAACTTTTGCCTAAAAGGCTGCTGAAAACTGTTCTGACTGCTTTGTCCTTACCTTTTTCAGAGTTGCGTAATGGCTGGCTAATCAAAACCGGAAAAATATTTGCCGTCTATGCAGCCACAGCCACGGAAAAATCAAAATGGATGCTCACCATTGAAACCGTGTCTAGACCGATTTTAGCGGGTCTGGTATACAACTTGACCATCTACAATTAGCGGTTGTACAACTAAGCTGTCGCATGCATTTTGGGGATAACGGGATTATATACATTAACTGATTTAGGATTAATTTGACACGAAATGATGGCATTCTAAATTCAACATGTTTATGTAATTAAGACCTGAGAAGCAGCTGTCTAATGTGAGATTATCTAGTTTTTGTGTTTTTTTTTCAATATTTTGTCAATTTTGTTAATCCCAATAATCATCATAATTTCGTGAACAGGCACCAAGAAAAGCGGAATTTGAAGCCTACCTCCTGTTTTCATATTGTATTGCCATTATATTAGTCTGTATACGGAAACTTTGGAAAGCAATATAAATTTATGAAAAGCGTCTCATTTTTTTTAATTGGTGGTAAGGTCAATAATCTTTTCATGACTTTTTAGGTCGCCAAGCAGCCAAAGAACGCGGCGGTGCACAGAGAGGCGCCCAAGTGCATGCACTGCAAGAGCACAGAGCTGAGTCTTACAGAGATGGGAGGGATTTTCACCGGCCAAAACCCACCCAGAGACAGAAGCCCCACGGCCCCGCCCACGCCGCCCTCGGCCCCCCCCCTCCCCGCCAAAACGCCAAGGCGGCCACGCCCCCCCCGGCGGCCCCCCCCCCCCTGGAACCACTGCTTTTAGGCTAGTTGGGGGGGGGAAGAGCCCCCAAATTCGGTTCCAGGGGGGGGGAGGGGGGGTCCCGCCAGGAATGAGAGAGGGAGAAGAGTCCCAGCGTGAGCAAAATTTACTGCCAAAGTCTCTTTGGTCACTGTATTTTAATATTTTAACAATTTTTTTATGCGCTTGGCAATCAAAAAATGGGTAATTTAAGATTTAAGCGGTTTTCACCTTAATTTTGGCCCAAAAATGTAAAATTGCGTATGTCTCCGGAGGGGAGGGTCCCACCAAGGAGGGGAGGGGTACCCAAAATTGTGGTGCCCATGTATGGTGCTCCGTCAAAACCACACATTTATTCTATTCTTGTCTCTCTAAAAACTTCCCGCAGAACAAATTTCCCGGCAAAAATATGAACCTGTTTAGCGTGCACAAAACTGGATTCAAGTAAAATTTCTCTACAAAAAACAAGTCAGCCGAATGAAATCTCTACCCGTCTCTGAATGACACTGAACTGTGTGCTCTTGCAGTGCATGCACTTGGGCGCCTCTCTGTCTGGCACCCACACCGCCGCGTGTTCTTTGGCTGCTTGGCGACCTAAAAAGTCATGAATAATATTACTGACCTTACCACCAATTAAAAAAATGAGACGCTTTTCATCAATTATATTGCTTTCCAAAGTTTCCGTATACAGACTAATGTAATGGCAATACAATATGAAAACAGAGGTAGGCTTCAAATTCCGGCTTTTCTTGGTGGCTGTTCACAAAATTATGATGAGATCGGATTAACAAAATTGACAAAGTATTGGAAAAAACACAAAAACTAGATAATTCTTCACATTAGACAGCTGCTTCTCGGTCTTAATTACATAAACGTGCTGAATTTAGAATGCCATCATTTCGTGTAAAATTAATGCCAAATCAGTTAATGTAATCCCGTTTAATCCGAATATGCGCACAGCTTAGTTGTACAACCGCTAATTGTATAGTCAATAATTATATACTGACCCCGTGACAGCAAATCGTCTAGACACCGGTTAATGTGAGACATCCATTCTGATTTTTCCGTGGCTGTGGCTGCATAGACGGCAAATGATTTCTCCCGGGCTTTGATTAGCCAGCCATTACGCAACTCTGAAAAAGGTAAGGACAAAGCAAGTCAGAACAGTTTTAGCAGCCTTTAGCAAAAGTTTATCAAAAAACAGCACAATTAAGCACGATGACTTACTTTCCACATTTAAATTACACAATTAGTTCAGATGTCAGCATATTATCCACAATACCCAAAAACTAAACAAATTTGATAATAGAAAATTAATAACAATTATATACCTCCAAGCACAAGCTATAACTAAGTAAGCCCGATGGTAACTAAGTAAGCCCGATGGCTTACTTTCGACACTAAAATAACACATTTATATATCTATATACTTCAGATCAGGGTTTTTTTAGTCAAAAATGGCGTCATTTGCAGAAATGAAACTTAAAAATGACGTTCAGAAAATAAAAATGACGAAGCTTTGACGAAGCGTTTTGAGCAAATATTATTGACGCTGATTTGACCAAAATCGGCCTAAAAATTGATAAAATCTCCAAATTTTTTCTGGGGGCTGCCGCCCCCAGACCCCTGCAATTAGTGGCTTGTTATTAGCTTTCACCAAAGTCTCTGCATGTGTACACGAGTATATACATTTACCTATCTAGTACACTAATCAGATGTGACGTTGTGCTTCTGACGTGATTCGCTTTTAATTTACCGGCTCGAAAAAATTTCAATTATATATATATATATTTATATATATTTTATTTTATATATATAATATTTTATATATATATATATATATTTATATGTATTTTTACGAATTTTTTTACTTTAAATTTTACCGAAATCTTCGGCACGCAGATGTACAAGGGGGTTCTTGGGGTGTTCCCCCCGAGATCTGAGATTCCAGGGGAAGCATACCCTCCGTCCTCAAAGTTGAAAAAGGTGCCCGAAAACTTAAAATTTGCATCAAATTGCTTTAAAAATGAACAAAAAGCTAAAAATTGCGACATATTTTCAATTTTTTGCAAAAATTTTTCCATTTTTAGGCAAAAGCTGGAAATTTTGGGGTTGCTTTACGTAAAAAACCGCTTCAATTTCATAAAAATGCTGTTTTTTTTAAATTGTGGTCAAAAATTTTCTGTCGGTGCGCGTACGCTACTTACTGTACGATAACGATAGCTAGCAATATTGCTGCAGCGCAACGGTTATAAACTGTACAGCCATAATCTAATTTTGACGAACGAAAAATAAAAATGACGACAGGAGTTAAAAAATGACGCCAGAATGATGAAATCCGATTTTGAAAAAAAACCCTGCTTCAGATGTCAGCATACCCCAAATACCCAAAAACAAAACAAATTTTAAAACAAAAAATTAAGTTATAATTAAAAATTAAAATTAATAATTCTATATTATATACCTCCATCGTCGTCTAAGTTTTCCAACTGGACTTCTTCCAGGGGAATAATGTGCTGGCGGTTGTACTTTCGTTTGGGAATTAGAATGCTGCCGTAAACCAGAATATCGTTGAACAGAAAAAACTGACGCTGTTTCGGCTTGCGACGACACATTTTCACCAACACGCCCTCGCCCACCAACACCCGTCCGGGCAACTCCAGAGGCTGAAACAGAGACATAATTACAGCACCTGACTAAATATATATCGAAAAGATTTTTTTCATTTTCAAATCATCTTTTGGGGGGGGGCTCTCCGGTTAATTTTTGAGGACCCTCCCCCTGA
Organism: Trissonchulus sp. WLG1_4; assembly: GCA_030248245.1. Classification (NCBI taxonomy): domain Eukaryota; kingdom Metazoa; phylum Nematoda; class Enoplea; order Enoplida; family Ironidae; genus Trissonchulus; species Trissonchulus sp. WLG1_4. The sequence goes on from JASANF010010754.1 coordinate 5,490, forward strand.
TTAAGTATATACCCCAAATGTTGCAACATTTTCGCAAAAAATGCAATTCTTACTAATTTAGCCAAAAACTTTCGTGATCCCTCCCGCCGGACAATAGACTTTGAAGGGGGGTGTCACTCATCCCCCCTCATACAATTGTATATATATTTATATAAACTAAAATAAAAAACAATAGGCTGAAGTGATTTCAGAATGAATTAGTCGCTACAAACAAATCAACACCATTGAACAGTTTCATCATTCTTTTCAGCGTTTTTAATGCTGTAATAAAATAGTAGAAGGAGAAATAGGGAACGTTTCCCCCCTCCGGTCGACAAAAAATATGATAGAATTTTCAGTACTATATATATTACAACACTGACAAATCGCGTTTACACTAGCTAAGTTTACTACAATACACTACTATGAATCGACACTGATACTCCGGAGGATGAAAAACACTCCAAATTTTGCAAAAAATTGTAAAATTTTTTACAAAAGGTGTCATGTAGCTTCAATTTGCCCCCCCCCATTCCCCCACATACATAAGGCCAACTTACAAAGTAACGAACAACTCACAAAGCAGCTTACTGCACAAATAAACAAACCTGTCCTGCAGCACCGAAACAATTGACAACATTGGCAATACGCCGAGCATTGGCTTCGCTGTTCACTAAAACACAACATTCACTCCTCTTTGACAAAAACAGTATATAACGTATCCCATACACGGGGGTGCCTGCATGTTGGTTTTCCGCAGAATGACTAAAAAGTGGCTCACGATCCAAAGCGTGCTAAAATCCCCCACACCACCCCTACATTTAATATATACCATAGATGCGGAAAATTAGTAATTGCTGAAAAAAATGTCGCAAACAATCACTACAAAAACGCTATTGACGTACGTATCTGAAATAATGCCGCCAAACACAGCATTCTATCCTGACTAAGAGTTCGTTGCTCAAGTATATATACAAGTTCCAAATGAGAAAAATTTCTTTTTGCTTTGGCTCTAACCTGTGTTTTTTGCAAGTTCGCAATTGTTTTTAGCGATCATCATTATAAATTAAATCACACATTGCCAAATTATTTAATCAAAAGCATACACACAGCCAGCGTTGAGTGTCGTAAGAGGGAGGTCATGGGGCAAAGATCCCCCCCCCCCCCCGGCGATTTAGGCATTAATTGACAAAGGGCAGTACCATTGCTCTATCCGGTAGACGAATAAAAAGTAGGCTTGCCCCACCCTGAATGAATATATAAATGAATAAAACGAAACTTACCCAATCTGTCCACCATTTTTAAGCGAAATATCGCAGAGAAAAGTGAATGGAAATGACGAACTTCTGTGAGTGTGAACTGGCGGACTTCTGAACAGTTCGAAAAATCCTAAAGAAAGAACAAAAAACAGTATATAAATTGGTTATGTCTGGAGACCATAAATGTGCCTCGTGGCCACACGGACACGACACGCATCTTCGGAAGTGGAATAATGGAAAATTCAAACATTTTGAGATGAATGCAGTTGGGAAATAATATTGGACATATATATGTGGTAGTCCAGAGTGCAATTCAGCCCAATAGCGCATTGGTCTAGACCAGAGTGCAATTGCACTCTGAGCGCGCTTGTAGTGCAATTGCACTACAAGCGAATTAGACTGTAGTGCAATTGGTATGTTTGTCTTACGGTAGGCATCTCGCTCACTCTAAGTCAAGTACCTCGTAACGAAATTTACGTTCATTTACATTTATTAAAGTTACATTTACATTCATTAAAACACGATTCGGATTCAGAGCTATTATTTGTTGCAACAATCTGCATTCGAATAACATTTAGTGCTACATTTCAAATTGTTTTTTTACACAAATACATTTCGAGGTGGCACAGCCGGTTTTACACCGGCACATTGAGGCAGATTTCTTTCCGAAAGAAGTTTGGTTTCTATAAGCTGCAATAAGGCTTGTTTCTTGCTGCATGTTTTCAGCCAGGGATGCAGGAACAGGGCCCCGCCATGGAGAAACTGAATCGCGACCAATTTTTTGCGTAATAACACCCGCTTGCGTTTTCAACGTGAAAGTGGATGCAGAACAATTAATGACAGTTGCCGGCATATTTCTAGGACACAAATTCGATCTATCGACTCTAGGTATTTTCATAGCAACAGTACATTTGTCGTACACAGGACGGACTAATATAGTGATAACTGCCACATTGCCTTCGTGTTTATTATTTGAGACCACTTGTCCATTACCGCAACCAATCAGAAGTAAGGTCATTTAGTAGAGGTCAACTTTTATTACTTGACTTAGTGAGAGAGATGTCTACCGTAAGACAAAACCAATTGCACTACAGTCTAATTCGCTTGTAGTGCAATTGCACTACAAGCGCGCTCAGAGTGCAATTGCACTCTGGTCTAGACCAATGCGCTATTGGGCTGAATTGCACTCTGGACTACCACATATATATATATATATATATATATATATATATACTTTTTGACTGTAAAGCTCCTACTGACAGTGGGATAAAGTGCCATTCTTCTACCCCTATTCGATTTTCTGTATTTCCTGACTTTCTGAGATAAGACATGCACCCCGACCCCGGAATCTCAAGTAGGGATGGGACCGAAAAAAATTTCACCGAATACCGAATACCGAATACCGAATAGTTGTCATTTGTCACGCAGATTTCACAGATTTTAAAAATCCAGAAAAATATAATACTACGTATAGATAAATATATAAATACTATCTATAGGACCCCGGGGTGGAGTGGGACAGTGTTTTTTGGCGCGAAAAGTTACACCTCCAACTAAAAAGTTTCAGAAACAATGCCGAAAACATGCGACTTTGAGCGATATACACAACATAGGCGCAGATTCGGTTTAGGCGGTAAATGCAAACTCGCATTTTTTCAACGTAGAAACATGTTTTATATGCTATATGAACCATGTATTATAATATTATACAAATAACTATCGTGCCAGTGTGCTGTCGAATATACCACCCCCTTCGTGTAATCATCTTTTTGCTTCTTGTAAACCTGGGTTTTTAAGGCCATAGCTAAGGCCATGGCCTAATTTTTTTTCGGATTGGCCTAAATTTTTTCAGCGATTGAAGCCAGCTGGCCTAAACTTTTTCAGCTACCGATGAATAAAAAATTTCTGATACGTCTCCAACTGACCAAATTCGGCCTAAAAATAAAATTTCTATATATTTGTTTCTGGGGGCTCCCGCGGTCCCGCCCCCAGCCCCCAGACCCCTGAAACTTTGTGGCTTTGTGTTCTTTGCTTTTATCTTTCATGAACAGGGGCGGATCCAGGGGGGGGGGCGGCGGTGCGGCCGCCCCCCCCGAAATTTTTCCCAAGTGAAATTTTACACAAGGGTCCCCCCTTTGTTTTTTTTGTGCCCGGCGAAAAAAATTTCCGATAAGTCTCCAATTGACCAAATTTGGCTTAAAATTCAAAAAATTTCTCCATTTTTCTCTGGGGGCTGCCGCCCCCAGACCCCTGCAACTCTTGTGGCTTGTATACTATTCCTTGTTATTATCTTTCGTCGAAACCTATGCATGTATACACGAGTACATTATGCTGCATTTGCATGTCTACAATAGTATATTATGCTACATTTATATACTTGTGTAATACACTGACTGATGCGACGTTACGAATTTTTGTTCTAACTTTTCTGTCGGAAAAAATTTCTGATACGTCTCCAGTTAACCAAATTCGGTCTAAAAATTGGAAAAATTGCCAATTTTTTTCTGGGGGCTGCTGCCCCCAGACCCCTGCAGCTTTGTGGTTTAGTGATCTTGCGTTTGTAAGGCGTTTTATAAGTGTTAAAATGGCCAAAAAAAGCTATTTCCAGTATTACCAAAAAATAGAAATGTCTTTGTCGGAATGTTAAGCTTTGTCTAAGCCTAATTAAAGCCTGGACCCGTCCTGATTTAACGTATCAACAACGCCAGCAGGACCGGGAGCTGCGTGAACAGCTCAGACAGCGCCGTTTAGCCGGTGAATTTGTGAAAATTAATAATGGTCAAATCGTGGTGACAAACCATTAGCTGGCCCTAACAACCGCCCAAAAAATTTTTCTGCTGCCGACAAAATTGATTTGAGTTATTCGATAGCTCATAACTTTTTGTGCTATTTTTGTAATGCACAGGGTATTACAAATAAGGTAAAGGATCTCTGCTTTGAATTAGAACAGCTACAAAAGACTGTGGGTAGCTTTGTAGGTTTGATTGCCATTACTGAAACTTGGTTGGATCCTAGTATAGACAACTGTATCTTTAACAAACTAGATAGCTACGTAGTTATAAGAGCTGACAGAAGTGTGCGTAAGCATGGTGGTGTTATGGTGCTGGTTCATAAGTGCCTATCTGTAGTTGTCTTACATACGGATTGTATAGATGATACTATTGAAATAGTTTGGCTTGATCTTTTAGTTCGTAAGCGACAGCTACGTTTAGGTGTTATTTATCGATCCCCCTTAAGTTCTGAAACTGCAAATTCATTGTTAATTGAGCAATTAAGAAGTTATGCTTCTATATCGGATAAGGAAGTGTTACTTCTAGGTGACTTTAATATGCCCGGTATAAATTGGGATTTCAACACAGCTAGTAATTTGTCTGAGTCATATTTTTTAAATGTAATGAACGATATGGGATTTTATCAGAAGGTGAATGAACCTACTAAATATACTGGACTTAGTTCTGTCAACTGACTGTCAGTTAGTTAGCAATTTAGTTGTTGGTCCGTCGCTGTCGAATAGCGATCATAACTCTATAGTCTTTAATTTGAATATTTACGCTGAGAATAAAGATATATATACATCGAGTTAGTCATAACTTTCGTGTAGCAGATTATGTGATGATGTCTTCTTTTTTGGACACGGTCGATTGGGACAATTTATTCGTTACTTGCAATGATGTTGAAAATTTGTGGGAAGTTTTTTAGTATTAGTGTTTGGCTGGTCAACTTTTTTATGCCATTTGGTGGCTTCACATACTTAACTGTAATTTCCAATTAGTAGGAGTTTAGCAAAAAATAAAAAAAATCTGTGAAAGTTCAACTAAACGCACTACTAAGAACTATGCGGTGACACATGCAGTTCGGTATATAGATGAAAAGGGAAGACTCTACTCCCAACTAAAAATTAGTCTCAGGGGATTGAGGGGGCCCAACTCACAGGGGTGTCACGCCGGACTCAAAAAATGAAAGAGCGTCACGGCGCGCAGGTCTAATTTTTGAGTCAAACCCTTTCTATCTTGGGTGTATTTTAGCAGAACAGTGGTAATTCCAGTACAATCGGAGCTATTTTTAACTAAATTCTAGCCAAACAGTGTCAAAAAGTGTCAAAATTTGCTATTTCCTGGCAAGTACAAGGACAAATTGCGTCTGTTTTGGAACAGAGGTCAAAATTTCCCGATATTCAAGAGGACATGGTCCCACAGTCCCACACTAACGGGGGAAAGAACCAGCAATGTAACCAAAATTGTCGTGATGTAGCTGTTATTTATGCATAAGGTGTATGACCATTGTCTTGTAACATTACCTAAAAATTTGTAAAAAGTCATCAAATCGATCGGTAAAAAAATGACAAAAAATGACCTAAGTCTCGGTTTTGGCGGACTCGGAATTTGGTCTCGGTCTCGGTAGTCTCGGTTTCGTGGTCTCGGTCTCGGTCTCGGTCTCGGAAAAAAAACCGAGACTTCCATCCCTAGTCAACATAATAAGTACTTCGTAAATTTTCCACATTTGCTAGCTTCTGGAAGCTCGCCGGACTGTCGGATATGTAGTTTCCAGTATTTAAGAGGCTCAGTTTCACTTTCTATGCTTCTCTGGTATAAAATTTGCATTGTTTTTGAACTAAATTTGCGAGTTTGTGTCGTTTTTGGCAGTTAAAATTGCAGATATGTCAATTTTACACATGTCACAAAATCGAAAAGCCATTTCCTGTCCGAAAGTTTTTTCCGGCTTCGCTACTGAGACGTTTTGTAGTTTGACCAAACAAATTTTTCTTCGTGAAGAACCTTAAAAGAAAGAAACTAAAAAAATTGAAAATTTAAAAAAAATTCGCCGCCCCCCCCCCCCCCCCGAAATTTCATCCTGGATCCGCCACTGTTCATGAAGGCTTGTCTCTTTTCACCCCGGCAGTTTTAAGTGGGACAGTTATTAAACTGCTTGTGAACTTTGCAAAGTTTACTCGCATTTTTCCAATTTTTTTGAGTTTTGACGATACTTATAAGCATCCAGCAAAAATTCATGCAATTAATATGAGTTGTGTTAAATGCCTCACAAATGCTAATTAGAGATTATTATTTAACATATAATTATACAGTTTTTGTGTTTTTTCTGTACGTCTCCGGTCGAAGTGTAGTGCTAATTGAAAGATTAATAAAATGAGTTCTTACTCTAAACGTTCTTTCATTTGGAATTTCCTTGATTTTCCAACTATTCGGTATTCGGCCGAAAATTGACTTTTCGGTACCGAATACCGAATACCCGTTTTTCGGCCGAAAACCGAATACCGAATACCGAATTTTCGGTACATCCCTAATCTCAAGGTATATAAATTTAACGTTAACATTTCAAAAATACTCCGATTCAGGCTCAGTTCAGTTAGGAGGCGAGACATCAAACAAGCCCACCTAAAATTTTAAAAAATCAAGGGCAAGCCCTTTCCAGACTAAGCTGAAGACTAAGGGGCCCTTGCAGATGATTTTTGCTCTCCTTCCTCAAAAGGCTCAACGAACCAACACATGTGAGTGGTCGTGTGTGTTATCAAAAAACTCTTAAATAGCAGAGCAGCTCACGTTTGCAAGGACTAAGCTTTACTTAATCCCACGGCTAGTACCAAGGTTAGGGCCTATTCATTTACCGGATTAAACGGACTGGGCTTATTTTAGTCCGAGGTTTTGAAATGACAAATCGGACTATAAACGGAGTAAGAGTTAAATGAGGGGTTAAATGCAGTTGGGCGGGAAATAGTGGACCTATTTTTTTGGAGTAGAGCACCTCAAGCGAAGCATATTTTGGACCCCTATCTATAAATTTGGATTTCTCAGCTATGACCCCTTGAAAATTGCATTTTTAGTGTTTTTGGAACTGAAAGTAGTAGGGTTAGACCGAGCCGGGAATTTCGGTGCCGAGCCGAGCCGAGCCGGTCGGAAATGATTAATTTTGGGTATTATTTTATACTCGTGCACTCCGGGAATCAATGTTTTGGGGCACAACTTTTTTTTAAGTGACAAATTTTGACTTATTTCAGGAAGCAAGGAAGGATTAAAGCTTTTATTTGATACTCATGCAGTTGGAGGGGATGGGGGAAGCTCCTTCCTAAATGCAGAGACAGCCGAGGGATTCGGGCCGCCAGTGGTGAAAACGCGAAGAGAATGTGGGGGCGGGAACCCCCAGGAAAAAATGGAGATTTTTGAAATTTTTAGGCAGAATTTAGTCAACTGGAGACGTATCAGAAATATTTATCGACAAGCAAAGTAAAACAAAAGATGCGAACATCATAGACAGTATATTACACAAGTAAGTTCAGTAGAATGTATATACTCTTGCAGACATGCATTGGCTTTGATAAACAATAATATCAACGAATAGTAAGCCACAAAGTTGCAGGGGTCTGGGGACGGCAACCCCCCGAAGAAAATGCGAATTTTTTTAATTTCAGGCCAAATTTGGTCAATTGGAGACCTATCAGAACTTTTTTCGGCCGGGCGATAAAAACTAAGGGGGGGACCGTTGTACACAATTTTTTCAGGTTCTACCAAAGAAAGATGGGTCGCGACCCCCGCGACTCCCCCCCCCCGCCGACTACGCGCTTGGCAGTGCAACAGTGGCGTAGCCAGAAAAAATTTGTGATTTTTTTGGGGGGGGAATGACTTTTCGATTTTTTTAAATGTGTTAAAAGGCACTTAATTGGTATTTTAACGCAAAAAACGACAAATATTAGCATTTTTGGGTAAAAAACAACGCTAATTTTAGACCGCAGTAGCATCGAATGCAAAATCGAGCTCAAAATACCGAAAATTACAAAAATTGTGGGCCGACAAGGATCCAAGAACTAGCAAATCTACAAATTTTTTTGACATTAAAACCTGTAAAACTACTGAAAATGTCATTTTTGTAACAATTAAACAGCTAAAACGATGAACTAAACAGTGTATATATTAAGTAAATGCATAGTGCACAATGCAACTATATATATGCACATACACATGCTTTCATGCTAGACAAAAACAGTGAACACTAAACCACACAGTTGCAGGGGTCTGGGGGCGGCAGCCCCCAGAAAAAATTAGGGAATTTTTGGATTTTTAGGCTAAATTTGGTCAATTGGAGACGCATCGGAAAATTTTTCCGGCCGGACCATATATAAAAACCAAAGGGGGGACCCTTCTGCAAAACTTCAGTCGGAAAAAATTTCACTTTCACTGAGTGCAAGACCTACCACGGGAGGGGGGTACCCTAAATGTTTGCTACTTTGGTGGCAAACTGCAAATTGTGCGAAAATTCAATAAAAATTCATCAATTTTCATATCGATAGCTACACAATGACGTCGACAAAAGGATGAAACTTGAAAGTACAGGAAAACCAGTAAATCTGAATTTTCTGTAGAATTAGCCAGTAATTTTGAAGCAATATGAAGCAAAGCAATAAAACTTTTTTTTTCAGACCACGGAAATAGTGTTTATAGTCGATATATATATATGTAATTGTCTGTGTGTGGTAATGCGAATGGTAGTAGGGCGCTATATAATGCCCAAACCCATTTCAGAAGCATTACCCCGCTTTTTGTCATGTATTTTGTTTTTGTGTATGGTCTATGCGAACAGTAGTAGGGTTTTTCCCAAACCTGTTTCAGAAGCATAACCATGTCTATTGTACCTGAAATGCAGTAATTCTACAATAAATTTCTTTCTTCTACAAAAACTTAGAGTCTCTGAATTCTGGGTGAAATTATCTGAACTTTGTCTGAATTATTCTGAAAATTATCTTAAATTTCTCTGAAAGTCTGTAAAATGCTGGAAATTGTTTATGTATATTACATCTAAAAAATGTGTAACTGAAAAAAATTGCCTGAAAATTCAGATGCCTGTGAAGGGCCAGATTCATTTTGACGTCCATTTTCGCCACGAAGCTCGTTTTTACCAACAATATTACTATATGTATTTATACGTTAAATTTTTTCACTTTTACTATCTTTTACTATATCTGAAGAACCATGGAATATTGCTTATCTTCCCAGATCCCAGCGCTTTTTCAGCTGTTGATTGACTTTTGTGCAGCGGGCGCCAGAGTGAAAAGTTGAAAAATTTACTAATCTTTTCGATATTGCAATGCGGACAGCAAATTTATTGAAAATGTCGTTTTTGCAATGATATATTATAAACGTAACACAAAACAGTATATTAAGCAAACAAATTGCGTCTAATACACACATATTCTTACACGAAGTATTTCCAATCAAAAAATTTGGGTAGGGCGGCCGCCCTATGCCCTCCCCCCGGGATATACCGGTATGAGCGGTTTTTTAACGGAAAAACACCAAAATCGTAACAGAACAGCTCTTGCTTTTTGGATTCTGGGGAGAGTTTTTAAACTTTCGAAAGTTAGTTGTTGAAAATTCACGACTTTCTCAGCTCTCGGCTGGCTCGGCAAAATTGCGAGCCAAAAGCAATTTGCCGTGCCTAGCCGAGCCACACGAAAAAAGTTAGTACAAAAAAAGTATAAAAGTGGGTTTGTACTTTTTTGCACTATTTTTGTACTTTTTACGTACTTTCTATGTACTTTTTTGTACTTTTTGAAAAGTGCTTTTTTTGAAGTTTCGTCGCTATCATATACATGTATTTTGTATTTTGTAGCCTTTTTGAATCACCGTAGTGTACTTTTCTTCGCTCTGGTACATTTGCTGTTTCATAAGACTAACTTATTGTTTTTTGTTAATTCGGTTCTTTTTGTACTTTTTTTTGTACTATTTTTGTACTATTTTAAAAATAGTTTTCTGCTTTGTGTCATACCTTTTATATAATATGTTTTCATAACTTTTCGATGATTAGCGATCCATATACTAATGAGTTTTTTGCCTTATTTTGATAAGTTTTCATTTCATTTGGATAAGTTTTCAAATTGCTTCAGTACTTTAAATCTAAGCTTCAAAACAGAACTTTTTTGAATTTCGTAAAACGTTATGGCTTGAGAAAACAAAAAGTACAATGCCTATCAATAATTGCAAAAAAAAGGAATCTAGACATTTTAGTTTTCTTCATTTTGGTTAAATATTATGAATATAGACTGGAGACTGCACACATAATCAGCAAATTGACAATTTAGAGTACATGACGTATATTTCAGTATAATGAACTCGTATGCGTTACTTTTTTTTATAACTGTAGTGTAACTGATTATAAAGAACAAATAATTTGCCCATATGTTTGCCTAAAAGTGCCTCATATGTGTGCCAAATTTCATAAAGTTAGCTGTTGGTTAGAGCGAATCGCGACAAAAACTGCACATACGAAACTACCACCTTAAATGCCTCGCCAGCCAAAATTTCCGATACATCTGATTTTGGTTTCTGAGCTCTACTGTTTGAAAGTTTAAAAGTATTATTTTTTGACAGTTGTATATATGCTGTTATATGTGTAAGTTTTTGCAGTAGGGATTGACAAAATGGCATATCCATTAGGATTAGGAAAAAATAAAAACTGTTGCTGAAATAGCTTTTTCACTGCAAATCTTATTTCAAAATTTTAAAAAAGCACTCGCTTCTGGGGGCTGCCGCCCCCAGACTCCCGCGGTCATTCTACTTTCTTGGCCAAGTGTGGCTTAAAATTAAGTTTTCATTGCAAATTTTATTTCACAATTTTAAAAAAGCGCTAGCTTCTGGGGGTTGCCGCCCCCAGACCCCCGGGCGCGCTGGGGGGGATACATATCCCCTATATCCCGCCCCCCGGAGCGTGGGGCCGCAGGCAGCCCCAGGCGCACACGTACACCCGCCCAGGAGGATCCCCACCCCCCGCCCCCCGCCCCCCCCCACCATCAAAAAGTGGCAAAAAGTTGGCCAATGTCAAACTTTACTATACATACATGTAGTATGGCACAAAAGAACACTGGCGGCAAAATTTCAAATCACGTGATCATGTCACGTGACTCCCAGAGCATCAAACGTGAGTGAATTTTCTTCAAACGATAACTCTGCTTTTATACTTTGCGTATAGTCACACTTTATATACCAAATTATAGCTTATGTGCTTCTGTAGTTGAACATTATTTTGGTTTTTAACATTTATGTCGGATTTGGATAAAAAATATGCCTTATATATTTTCAAAGTCAAAATCTGAGCAATAAATTTCTTATAAAAAAATTTCTAAGCTTTATTTTAAAAAACTTTAAAAAATTGTTCAACTGCGCAGAGCCTAAGACTATAATTGTGCGAATTTTTGTAGAAAAATATCTTACCATCAATTTGTAATCGAATGCCGAAAAATTGGTTTTGTATTCACACAGCCTATATTTGAGTCTGCTGCTTCTGAAAATGGTTTCTTGTGCAATTTTTTTGCACAGAACACACAAATTTTTTTGCACAAATTCGTACCAAGAAGAAACAAAAAATTATAGCTATTTGATTTATTGGAAGTTACTCAGAGCGCCACCTTAAGGGGGCGCTCCGAAATGTGGAGGAGGATTTGGGCCGTATTTTTCAAAGAACGGCGAAAAGAACCTACCATTCTTGAAGGAAAGTTGCCCAAAATACTATTTCGGATGTTTTGACGTGCATATCTCCATAGCAAAAAATTTGGAAAAAATTGGACAAATTACTGATTTTATTCGACTTTTACACAAATTCAGCAAGTAAGCCAGTGCATCAACGCTTTTTGAGGTTTTCCAAACAGACGATACGTAAATTTTATTAGTCGTAATGAAAAAATTAAAACAATTAGCGTTCCGTGCAAAAAAATCGCACAAGAAAACATTGTCAGAAGCAGCTGACTCAAATCTCGACTGTGTGAATACAAAACCAATTTTTCAGGCATTCGATTATAAAATGCTGCTAAGTATTTTTTTCTACAAAATTTTGCACAATTGTGTCACACCTTTAGGCTCTGCGCAGTTGAACAATTTTTAGTTTTTGTTAATTGCCAAAGCCTAAAAAATTTTTTATATGAATTTTATTGCTCAGAGTTTCAACTTCGAAAACACATAATGAAAGTTTCTATTCAAACCCGACATAAATATTAAAAACCAAAATAAAGTTCAACTATAGAAGCACATAAGCTACATTTTGGGAAGTATATAAAGTGTGACTGTACGCAAAGTATAAGCAGAGTTATCGTTTGAAGAAAATTCACTCACGTTAGGTGCTCTGGGAGTCACGTGACATGATCACGTGATTTGAAATTTTGCCTCCAGTGTTCCTTTGTGCCATACTACATATATGTATAGTAAAGTTTGACGTTTGCCGACTTTTTTGCCAATTTTTGATGTAACCCGATTGCCTGAGCACCCCTAAGTAATCCTTTTCATAATATACACTTTTTACTGGTGAAATTGAGCTAAATATAACTCAGGGGAGACTACTGGACCTTTTTCTTTTCTCGTCCAAAAAGAGTCTATTCAATTTCTCAAAATTTCAGAATTCTGTACGCTTTCCAAAAAGTAAAGCTTTATGAAACATATTTTAAGTTCTGCATTTTTTCTAAAATGCGTAGCTTTACTGATCTAAACAACCTTAAATTAACCCAAACAACAGTAAAAAATTCTTCATAAGTCTCAAGAAATACAAAAAAACAAAAAAGTCGTACTCGCTTGAAAAATAAACTGCGAATAAAATTTAGCGGACTAGAAGCCGGGCACCAAGGCAAAACTTTTAATTTTAAACACAAATTTCCGCTTCCAGGTTTTGTGTTTTATTAGAATTATGGCACGAATTACACTGATAAATTGGTCATATAAAACAAAAGAACTTTTAGTTTAACTGACGTTTTAGAGATGACAAAAAAAGTCGTGAAGTTGGCACCTAGTGTTGTGAAGTCAACAGGCAACACCAAGGAAAACGTAGCTTTCTTCGTGCAAGGCTATGCACGTAAATATATAAATTGCAAAATTACAAAACTAAGCCTAAGCCTCAGCCTCAGCCAAAACTAAGCTTGCTACTAACTCTGAAACTAAGCTGGAATTCACAACCTAACACTAACACTAACTTTTCCCTTAAAAGTTAGTGAAACACTTAAAATGTTGGTGAAACACTTAAATTTCGTATTCACAACCTAATCCTAAAGTTAGTGTTAGTGTTAGGAATTATTTAACACTAACTCTATTGTTAGGAACAGGCTTACATATTCACAACCTTAAGGCGGCGCTCCAGGAAATAGGGGGTTACGGTAAAAAGTAGAAAAAAAGTTGGCAAATGTTAAACTTTACTATACATATATGTGGTATGGCACAAAAGAACACCGGAGGCAAAATTTAAAATCACGTGATCATGTCACGTGACTCCCAGAGCACCAAACGTGAGTGAAATATTGGCAAACGATAACTCTGCTTATACTTTGCGTATAGTCACGCTTTATATATCAGAATGTAGCTTATGTGCTCTCTTCAAGTTGAACATTTATTTTGGTTTTTACCATTTATGTCGGGTTTGGATGAAAAATGATTTTATGTGTTTTCGAAGTCGAACTCTGAGCAATAAAAATTCATATAAAAAATTTATAAGCTTTATTTCAAAGACTAAAAAAACTCTTAGACTGCGCAGAGCCTAAGACTATAATTGTGCAAAATTTTGTAGAAAAATTTCCTACCAGCATTTTATAATCAAATGCCGAAAAATTGGATTTATACTCACAAAGCTTATATTTGGGGAGTGGGTAAAACGCAGGCCACCCTGCCAGCCCCGGCCCCAGCCCCAGCCACCCTTGGGTAAAAACCAGCCACCCCCCACCAGCTACCCCAAATAATCCTGATTAAAAAGATATATAAATGCGCAATTTACTGGTGAATCACAGAAAAAAACTATAATTAGATGATTTGTAGAAAATTCGTAGAATAGATGATAGCAAAAGTAGCAAATTGCATGAAAAAAACAGTCTAAATTCGAATATGTATTCGACATATATTTTCAAAGAGTCAAAAAAATATTAAATTATTAAATCGAAAAGATGTCCATCAAATTTATTTAGAAAAATTTCTTACCAGCATTTTAAAATCGAATGCCGAAAAATTGGGTTTGTATTAGCACAGCCTCTTATTTTTGAGTCTGCTGCTTCTGAAAATGGTTTCTTGTGCAATTTTTTTGCACAAAACACCGAGAATAAAATTGTTTTAATTTTTCATTACGACTAATAAAATTTACGTATCGTTTGTTTGGAAAAACCTGAAAAAGCGTTGATGCACTGGCTTACTTGCTGAATTTGTGTAAAAGTCGAATAAAATCAGTGAATTGTCCAATTTTTTCCAAATTTTTTTGCTATGGAGCTATGCACGTCAAAACATCATAAATCATATTTTGGGCAACTTTACTTCAAGAATGATAGGTCATTTTGGCAGTTTTTGAAAAATACAGCCAAAATCCTGATCCGAAGAGCGCCCCCTTTAAATTTTTTAGTGTGAGGACAGGCGCGGATCCAAGAATTCTCAAAGGGGGGCGCCACCTTGGGTGTCAAGACCGGGGGGGGGTAGCGAGCGTGTAAAAAAAAAGGGGATTATTTCTTTTAGTAGTGTCGATTGTTATGTTTTGTGTGTTATTTTATACATTGCAACTGGCAGTAATATAAGTACTGTAACCGACTAACCGCTTCGTTATCCGTGATTTTTTCTCAAAATTTGAACTTTTTGCCAAAGTTTGAACAATAAAAATTCTCTGGCTCCGGCACTTTTTTTGCCGGAGCCGGAAGCCCGGAGGCTCAAATCCGGCCGGAGCCGGAGCCGGAGCCTCCGGTCGATCGCTACCCCAGACGCCTGCAACCACTCTGATTTTGTACAATAAGTATTGCTTAGAATTGCTTTTTCAATGCAAATTTTATTTTAAAATTCCAAAAAAGCTCCAGCTTCTGTGGGCTGCCGCCCCCAGACCCCTGCAATTGCTATAATTTTAGGACGTGTTGCTGACAACTTTTTCAGTGCAAATTCACCGTCTAAATTCTACAAAGCTAAACCCCTGCAGACTGTCGCGCCTGTTAGTTTGCTACATTGTGTGCGCATTTCACCCCCCCTTCCCCCGGTCGTCGAAAATCATTACATCCCCCTCTTCGCGAAGTCCTGGATACGCTACTGCTATGCAATGTATAAAATAACACATAAAACATAACAATCGACACTACTAAAAAAACGCCTCGCAAAAATTTTTTCACGCTCGCTACCCCCCCCCCCCCCCGGTCGACTCCCAAGGTGGCGCCCCCCTTTGAGAATTCCTGGATCCGCGCCTGTCCTCACACTAAAAAATTTAAGGGGGCGCTCGGGGAATAAGGATTTGGGCCGTATTTTTCAAAAACTGCCAAAATGACCTATCATTCTTGAAGTAAAGTTGCCAAAATACTATTTATGATGTTTTGACGTGCATAGCTCCATAGCAAAAAAGAATTTGGAAAAAATTGGACAATTCACTGATTTTATTCGACTTTTACACAAATTCAGCAAGTAAGCCAGTGCATCAACGCTTTTTGAGGTTTTCCAAACAAACGATACGTAAATTTTATTAGTCGTAATGAAAAATTAAAACAATTTTATTGCGTTCTGTGCAAAAAAATTGCACAAGAAACCATTTTCAGAAGCAGCAGACTCAAATATAGAGCTGTGTGAATACAAACCCAATTTTTCGGCATTCGATTTTAAAATGCTGGTAAAATTTTTCTAAATAAATTTGATGGACATCTTTTCGATTTAATAATTTAATATTTTTTGACTCTTTGAAAATATATGTCGAATACATATTCGAATTTAGACCGTTTTTTTTTCATGCAATTTGCTACTTTTGCTATATCTATTCTACGAATTTTCTACAAATCATCTAATTATAGTTATTTTCTGTGATTCACCAGTAAATTGCGCATTTATATATCTTTTTAATCAGGATTATTTGGGGTAGATGGTGGGGTGGCTGGTTTTTACCAATGGGTGGTTGGGGCTGGGGCCGGGGCTGGCAGGGTGGCTGTGTTTTACACACTACATAAATATAAGTTTTGTGAATACAAAACCAATTTTTAGGCATTCGATTATAAAATGCTGGTAGGAAATTTTTCTACAAAATTTTGCACAATTATAGTCTTAGGCTCTGCGCAGTTGAAAATTTTTTAAGTTTTTTGAAAATAAAACTATATAAATTTTTTTATAATTTTATTGCTCAGAGTTCGACTTGAAAACACATAATGACATTTTTTATCCAAACCCGACATAAATGGTAAAAACCAAAATAATGTTCAACTAGAGAAGCACATAAGCTACATTCTGATATATAAAGCGTGACTATATGCAAAGTATAAGCAGAGTTACCGTTTGCCAAATATTCACTCACGTTTGGTGCTCTGGGAGTCACGTGACATGATCACGTGATTTTAAATTTTGCCTCCGGTGTCTCTTTTGTGCCATACCACATATATGTATAGTAAAGTTTAACATTTGCCAACTTTTTTGCCAATTTTCAATGTAACCCCCGATTTCCGGAGCGCCGCCTTAAGGTTGTGAATACGGAAGCCTGTTCCTAACAATAGAGTTAGTGTTAGGAATTCCTAACACTAACACTAACTTTAGGATTTGGTTGTGAATACGAAATTTAAGTGTTTCACCAACATTTTAAGTGTTTCACTAACTTTTAAGGGAAAAGTTAGTGTTAGTGTTAGGTTGTGATTCCAGCTTAGTTTCAGAGTTAGTAGCAAGCTTAGTTTTGGCTGAGGCTGAGGCTTAGGCTTAGTTTTGTAATTTTGCAATTTATATATTTACGTGCATAGCCTTGCACGAAGAAAGCTACGTTTTCCTTGGTGTTGCCTGTTGACTTCACAACACTAGGTGCCAACTTCACGACTTTTTTTGTCATCTCTGAAACGTCAATTAAACTTGGAGTTCTTTCGTTTTATATGACCAATTTATCAGTGTAATTTGTGCCATAATTTTAAAAAAACACAAAACCTGGAAGCGGAAATTTGTGTTTAAAATTAAAAGTTTTTGCCTTGGTGCCTGGCTCAGTCCGCTAATTTTATTCGCAGTTTATTTTTCAAGCGAGTACGCCTTTTTTGTTTTTTTGTATTTCTTGAGACTTATGAAGAATTTTTACTGTTGTTTGGGTTTAATTTTAAGGTTGTTTAGATCAGTAAAGCTACGCATTTTTAGAAAAAATGCAGAATGCAAAAAATGCGTCATAAAGCTTTACTTCTTGGAAAGCATTACACAATTCTGAAATTCTAAGAAATCGAAGAAACTCTTTTCAAACCAAAAAAGTAAAAGGTCCAGTAGTCTCCCCTGAGTTATATTTAGCTCAATTTCACCAGTAAAAAGTGTATATTATGAAAAGGATTTTTTCAGGGGGCGCTCCAAGAATCGGGGGTTACATCGAAAATTGGCAAAAAAGTTGGCAAATCTACAAACTTTACTATACATATATGTAGTATGGCACAAAAGGAACACTGGAGGCAAAATTTACCAAATCGCGTCGATCATGTCACGTGAGCTCCCAGAGCACCCTGACGTGAGTGAATTTTCTTCAAACCGATAACTCTGCTTTATACTTTGCGTACAGTCACACTTTATATATATACCCAAATGTAGCTTATGTGCTTCTCTAGTTGAACTTTCTTGATTTTGATATTTTAATATTTATGTCAGGGTTTGAATAAAAGTTTACATTATGTGTTTTCGAAGTCGAACTACTGAGCAATAAAAATTCATATAAAAAAATTTCTAAGCTTTATCTTAAAAAAAACTAAAAAATTCTTCAACTGCGCAGAGCCTAAGGCTATAATATATAACAAAATTTTGTAGAAAAATATCTTAGCAGCATTTTATAATCGAATGCCGAAAAATCATGGTTTTGTATTCCACACAGTCGATATTTGGTCGCTGTTGTGACGAATGTATAGCTTTCTTGTCTGCGCAATTTTTGCACGGAACGCAAATTAAAATTGTTTTAATTTTTTCATTACGACTAAGATAAAATTACGCTATAGTCTGTTTGGAAAACCTCAAAAAAGCGTTGATAGGCACGGCTTACTTGCTGAATTTGTGTAAAAGTCGAATAAAATCATAATTTGTCCAATTTTTTCCAAATTTTTTTCTGAAATTTGTCACGTAAAAACATCCGAAATAGTATTTTGGGCAATTTTCCTTCAGAATGATCTAGCTATTTTTGGCTGTTTTTAAAAAATACGACCCAGTCCTTAATTCCCGGAGCGCCCCCTTAACGTGGCGCTCTGATTAACTTTCAATAAATCAAATAGCTATAATTTTTTGTTTCTTGCTTGGTACGAATTTGTGCAAAAAAATTTGTGCGTTATATGCAAAAAAATTACACAAGAACCATTTTTCAGAAGGCAGCAGACTCAATTATAGGCTATGTATGAATACAAAACCAATTTTTCGCATTCGATCTACAAATTGATCGTAACATATTTTTTACAAAAATTTGCACAATTTATAAATTCTAGGCACTGCGCAGTTGAACATAATTTTTAGTTTTTTAGAATAAACTTACAAATTTTTTTATAAGAAATTTATTGCTAGAGTTCGATTCTAGAAACACATAATGATATTTTTTATCCAAAATCCAACACCTAATGTTAAAAACCAAAATAATGTTCAACTATAGAAGCGCATAAGTTATAATTGGTAGTATAAAGTGTAATTATACGCAAAGTATAAGCAGAGTTATCCGTTTGAGAAGAAAATTCACTCACGTTTGGTGTACGGCTCGCGTGACATGATACACATAATTTGAAATTTATCCAGTGTATCTTTTGAAATACTACATGTATATGTATAGTTAAAGTTTACATTGTCCAACTATATCCCCACTTTTTGATGTAACCCCCAATTTCCCACTATCGCCCTAAGTGCAAGGGGCGCAAAAAATCCATTACAAAAATACAAAATTGAGTTTGTCATTTTTGGGTACTTTTTTTGTACTATTGTTTACTTTTTGTGTACTACTAATGTACTTTTTTGTACTTTTTTTGTACTTTTTGAAAATTCATTTTTTGTATAATCTATTTTAGTGTAACAATTTGGATCACCGTGGTGCTATTTTTTCGCTCTGATATTTTTTTTTGTCAGATAATGTACACTAAGGCGGAATTCACACAATCTAACACTAACACTCAAAGTTTCCTTTAAAAGTTTAGTAAAACACTTGAATTTCAGCCTGAAACACTTAAAATGTTAGTAGATTCGATGCCAGGTCCAGTGTTTCACTAACTTTTAAGGAAAAAAGTGTCATGTAGGGTTGTAAAATCCAGCCTAACTTAATG
This sequence comes from Trissonchulus sp. WLG1_4, assembly GCA_030248245.1. Classification (NCBI taxonomy): domain Eukaryota; kingdom Metazoa; phylum Nematoda; class Enoplea; order Enoplida; family Ironidae; genus Trissonchulus; species Trissonchulus sp. WLG1_4. The sequence continues at coordinate 24,936 of JASANF010010754.1, forward strand.
TTTTTTTTCAAATTTGGCTCTTTTTGTACTTTTTTTGTACTATTGTTGTACTTTTTTTGTACTATTTTATCAAAATGTTTTTGTGCTTTGTTTGATAAATTTTAATATGTCTCCGATACTTGTTTAATAGTGCTCCATGTGGCGGGTCCAGGGGGGGGGGTCTCAGCCCCCCCCCCCCCTTTTTGGCAGAGGGGCCCCTCGAAGAATTTTCCGATACGTTCCCAATTAGTCAAATTTAACCCAAATGTCAAAAAAATTTCCTGGGGCGATGGTCACCCCCCCAGACTTTACGTAGTTTTTTCTTTCATTGTTATTATATGTCGCAAAGGTTCATGCATGTATACATATGTATGTATATGGCTGCATTGTGCCTAGCCTAGCTTTAGCTTTAGCTGTATATAAATGTGCACTAAATAAAAATGTTTCTAGGCAGCTCTTTTTGTGCAATGGGTTGCAATTTTTTGTTAATGCTAACGCAAAAAAAATTTCAGTTTTTCAAGAGTTGCAGGGGCCTGATGGCGGCAGCCCCAGAATGAAAAAATTTAGTTGTTTGGCCGCACCTCTTCGTGGAGCGCAACGAAAATCCGCCTGGGAGCGACCCAACATGAACCTCCGAAATCCACTTGAGTTTCTTGTAAACGTTCCAAAAATTGTTTTTTCAAGCCCATATTCTCAAAATTTAAAAAAGTCTCTCCTTCTAGAGGCTGCCGCCCCGACTTCCCCCACATGTTATATGCACTGGTTTCTTGACAAATGTAGCTTAAATTTACTTTTTCAATGCAAATAGTATATAATTCAAAATTTAAAAAAATCTCTAACTTCTGGAGGCTGCCGCCCCCCAGACCCCCGCATGGTATATGCGCTGGTTTATTTGACAAATGTAGCTTTAAATTACATTTTAATAAAATTGTATTGTATTGAATTGTATTTTCAAAATTTTGTATTTGAAAAAGCTCTAGCTTCTGGGGCTGCCGCCCCAAACACCCGCATATGCACTTTTTTCCCACAGAGTGTAGCCAAGGGCGGAACGGGTGGCGGGGGATATAGGGGATACACATGTATCCCCCCTTTCCTAAAAAAAATTCTGATACATTCTCTAAGTTAACCAGAATTCGACCTAAGTTTCAAAATCTCCATTTTCTGGGGGCTTCCGCCGCCCCCGCCTCTACGACTTTGTGATTTCGTGATGTTGCCCAGGGGCTGCGGGGCGGCCGCCCCCAAAAGCTAGCGCTTTTTTTTAAATTTTGAAATAGAATTCAGATGAAAGCTTAATTTCAAGCCACACTTCGCCCCGGAGGTGAGAATGACCGCGGGGGTCTCAGGGCGGCGGCCCCGGGGAGCGAGTGTTTTTTTAAAATTTTGAAATAAAATTTGCAGTGAAAAACCTATTTCCACAACAGTTTTTATTTTTTCCTAATCCTAATGGATATGCCATTTTGTGATTTTTTTGTGCCCAAACTTACACATAAAGCAGCATAATTAGACATTTTTCTAAAAATAATACTTTGATATTTTCAAACAGTAAACTTTCAGAAAACCAAAATCCAGGATGTATCGGAAATTTTGGCTGGCGAGGCATTTAAGGTCGTAGTTTCGTGTATGTATGTATGTGTGTTTTTGTGCAGTTTTTGTCGCGATTCGCTATAACCAACAGCTAACTTTATGAAATTTGGAACACATATGAGGCACTTTTAGGCAAACATATGGGCAAATTATTTGTTCTTTATAATCAGTTACACTATAGTTATAACAAAAAAATTAACGCATACTATTTACGTATACTGAAATATACGTCATGTACCCTAAAATATAAGATTGCTGATTATAATATAAAAAAAAAGTATATATTCATAATATTTAACCAAAATGAAGAAAACTAAAATGTCTAGATTCCTTTTTTTTGCAATTATTGATAGGCATTGTATATACTTTTTTGTTTTCTCAAGCCATAAAGTTTTACGAAATTCAAAAAAATTCTGTTTTGAAGTTTTAGATTTAAAGTACTGAAGCAATTTGAAAACTTATCCGAATGAAATGAAAACTTATCAAAATAAAGCAAAAAACTCATTAGCATCAAAAAAATAGCTAAAAAAAAAAAAATTATGAAAACCATATTATATAAAAGGGTATGACACAAAGCAGAAAACTATTTTTAAAATAATTTCAAAAAATCATAAAAAAGTACAAAATAGTACAAAGTACAAATAAAGTACAAAAATAGTACAAAAAAGTACAAAAAGAACCGAATTAACTAAAAACAATCCGCTAATCTTATGAAACAGCCAATGTTACCAGAGCGGAGGGAGTACACTACGGTGATTCAAAAAGGCTACAAAATACAAAATACATGTATAGTCAGGTCGGGAGACGCAAAATAGGGGAACTAACCTATCCATCATGTGGAGTATCAGTGCGAGGTAAAGTTGCAAAGATAGCTAGTACCTCCAGCACCTGTAACATGTGAAACATGTCCAGCTATCACTGTGACTTACACTATAACAGATTTAACTCATGTTTTCCCCGCGGGTGGGGACGTGAGGTAGGGGAATACTAAAATCTATTTTTCGTGGCTATGGCATCGTAGTACAACAGAAACAACAGCAAAAATCCATTAACCTTTATTACGTTTATTGCAAGGGAAAACATTAGTCAAATTGACCATTCTGGCACTTGCCAGGGGTGACAAAATGAAACAGCATACACAACGCGAAGCCGAGGCGACCGTGAGGTGAGAGCCCGCTGAGCACTTTTTTCAGTTCGTTAAACATTAGTTTTTGCGTTGAAACAACGTTATCTACCATTTCACACCTAATAACCTTTCACAGTTTTCAACAAACATTCAAAAATTTGGTCAAAGTGACTATTCTGGCACTTCCGGGCTGCCAAAGTGAAGCGCACACCACACTGACCAAAATATATAGACTGGCACCACGCCTATGCTAATTTAATCCAATAGAAATACGGACGAGAGTTTATCATGAACGTATACATTCAAAAATGCATGAAAAATTTTCCTCGAATTATTAGCCGGGGGGGTTGCGCCCAGTTACTAGGCTAATAGTGCAACTAACAGGAGACTGATCAGCCGCCCAATGAAATGCACAGTATGAGGTTCGTGTCCGGCATAAAAAACGACAGACCTCAGTCTATAACCCCGTTCAACTCTATCATACCGAGATAGTAGCCTACCACTCTAACACACATTAATTTACGTTCCCAGGTGCCCAGGCCTACAGTGACACAATTGACTCCAAAGGAGAGAGATGCACTACAAGACCCGTACACTACCATGCATGCAAGGATTAGATTTGCGTCTGTTTGCGTGACTTCTTAAAATCACTGAGATTTTATTTGTGACAGCCGTTTTTCGAAGACCAAAAAGAGGTTTCCCCTCCCCACAGAGTCAGAAAACACCAAATGCAACAAAATCTTTCTATAACTCTGTTTGTCACCAACAAATGTAAAAACATAATAAAGTGCCTTCGCCAAGAAGGATTTCTTGAGTTATGACACCGGAAAAAAAACGGAAAAATACGGTGTTTTGGGAAGGCGATTTTTTATATCTCGGGGAATACAGGACCCGATTTTTGCCTGAAATTCAGCAACAGTGTAGCCGTCCACCGGCAAGTACGCACACTAAATTAAAACCAGTTTGCTCGTATAATTTTTCGTTACTAAAACTTAACTGTGAAAACCTGCAATGTGCTGTGCCGCTCTTCTTCTAGAAATCCTATCCTTTTGGAATGAAAGTCTCTTGCAGGCCACATAATCACGTATTCCACGAGACTCTGTTCCGACCATTTTTGCACTTTTTTCGTGAAGTTTTTTGGGACCATTATTATATTTGATATATACATGCACCATTAATAGCCAAATCAATCAAATCTCAATCAAAAACATTGGAAACAGTGTTTACAAGTGACAAATACCGTTGAATCCGTTTCAAAAATGTTGGTACTTTATATTTTGCTGGGGAAAAAAACACACACGGGGGAAAAAAACGTCAAGCCGGGGAAACGGTAGGGTGGGGAAAAAAAACGTGCCATGTTTTTTTTCCCATTTGGAGTAAAATACAAAAAAACATGGCCGAAATTCTGAAATTCTTTACATATCAACTAAACTTGTATAGCAGTAGAATTGACAAGTTAAAATAATACCCCCATGCAAAGTATGACTTCCCTACATACCTGTGTCAAACTTTATAATCTTAGCAACTTCAAAAATTTCTTAGTTTTTAGAGTTTTTGGGGTGTAAATTTTCGTCGTCAGCTAAGCCATTGATTCTGCTTCAAATGTTATATTATGATATGTGTGCTGTCCAGAAGTCCAAATTTTATTCCACTAAAGAGTTCTCTGTCTAGTATGTATGTGGCGCTCAGCCACGGGCATGTTTTTTCCCCCAATTTCCCGTCATGTTTTCCCACCCTGACTATATATAGCAAT
>JASANF010010756.1:0-54002 GCA_030248245.1 Trissonchulus sp. WLG1_4
TGCAATATTATTTTCTATTCTAATTTACCTTGACGGCTTTACACTGTACAGCATATGAGCGATAGAAAGAAGGCAGACCAATGACGGCATTCTCCACCTCCAACAGTTTACAGTGAAGAACGGTGGAGTCCAAAATTACAACATTGCCAGAATGAAGACTTCCTGGAAGCACATAAAAATTAAAAAATGTAAAAGCAAAACTAAACAAAACCAAAATAAACTAAAAGTAAAATCAAAATAAACAGTTCGCATATTTTCAAATACAAAATACAAACTAAGTGATAATTCAAGCGTTCCCATTTAAACCTTCAACGTTATATTATATAATATATTGATTTTCTTAAAAAAGACAATATTATACAGTAATGTAAATATAAGAAAAATTATAACAAAAAACAAACAAATTAACACACAGAAGCCGACGAAACCATGTCGACTCAGTTGACTTACAATGTTATTAGTTAATAACCGAACGAAATTGGAATGAAATTAGAATATAAATAGCAAGTTCATTAATTCAACAACTAACCGCATGGGACACCCTTTTGATGCAGAAACAATAGAGCCTCCAAAATCTGTCGTCCAATACTTTGCATTTCCGAAAGATTCAATCCACTCATTGATTTTAGGCAACAGTATTTTTTCAAACAGCTGTGCTTGGGCTTAGCCTAAAACAAATTTTCAGTTTTCATTTTCATAACGATACAAGCCAAAATCATTACACAAGGCTTCTGCTGATGACAGCTCTGCTGTTCACGTTTTGGAAGATAAAAAGAACGCAAGAAAAAATGCATATACTAATTAAAAAAACCTAAATTAATCTACTGAAACTAAACAGACAATAATATTGACAAACTGTAAAAAGAAGATAACAATATTGTTCAGATCCAAGCATTCTTATCCACATACTTTCAGTTACTGAAATCAAAAAACTTCTGCTAACACCATTACAGAAACAAGATGCACGCCTACCCGACATAACAGATCTCTCAAGGTACCCTGTTCGAATAAGGGTCGAACAATAATGACACCGCTTTCATTTTGTGACGTGAATGTGGGTGAGCATATAAAAGGGTGCTGAAATAATAGATTAAGTCTGTGAACAGAAAAATGCAACTCTTCATATTCTGCTGAACCGTGGTATTAGAATTTAAAAAAAAAATAATATGACACCACATATTTTACTCTTGACATAACAAAAAAACATCTCTGGCTAGACAATAACAATAACATAAGACAATAGTAAAAAGTTTACAACCAACTAGCATAAATCATATAAAATCAAAAATGTCCAAAAACATACCTGCAGATCACAGAAAAATTTAAGCACAGGCTCCAGATCTTCGCTTTTAACACAACTATCAGGCCCATAAAAAGACTAAAAAAATACAAAAAACACAGTGACAATCCCACAAAATTAGCAAGGGGTGACATTAAAATTCATTACACCGGTAAAACGAAACTTGTTAAATAAATTTCTTTATTCCAGAAGCAGTATTAACTTATATAAGGTAGCTTCGAACTAATTATATAAAGCTGCTGATTATATTTATTTCCACTGACTAAATCCCATCTGTCGGATGAATCCAAACTGAATAGAGTATACTATGTTTAATACGGAAAAAAATGGAACCTAACCACTCAATGTTAACACTTAGCCCTTTCACAGCGAGGTCTATAAAGCTAACTTTCAAAACCGACGACATGAGCATAAGAGCATAAGTAGTGTAAACATACAGTCAAAAAATAACAATAAAATTAAAAAAAGCAAAGTAAAACAGTGTAACAACTGCAACCGTACCCATGATAACATTTGTTTCTCTTCGATATTCCCACCGGGTACTTTCACAACAGCAAAAAATTTACGCAAGCGCCAGCCTAAAAAATAAGAAATCACAAACTTACAAACAGTTAAAAACACAACGTTTACTTTAATCAACTTTTTTTAATTATAATATACTTCGTTTTGCCCATACATGTATGAGGGGGGATTCCCCCCCCCCAAAAAAATCGAGAGGACGGGGGCGAGGGTCCCAAAAATTCGGGCAAAATTTAGTAAAAATGGCACTTTTTTGAAAAAATTTTGCAAAATGTTGCAAAATTTAGGGTTTTTATGGCCGATCAAGGGGAGAAGGTCCCAAAAATTTGGCCGAAGAGGCCCCCCCCAAAATTTAGACCCCGTTACATGAATGATTTTGCCCAAGTGTCTAACTACACTTGTAAAAACTTTTAGCATCAAAAACGCAACTTTGCTTACCAATTGAGGGCCAGGCTTCTACCATTTGAATTTTGTGAATGGATCGTAAGCTCATTGAAACAATGGCAAAGGCTTGCACTGAAACACAAAAAATGAAGTTTACCCATTTTGCTATTCGGATTAAAACAAAAAAGACAAATATGTAATACAAACTAAAAATATACAGACAAGATACAAAAGCTTTCAAAAGATTTCAACACACAATTTCCTACAATAGCATAAATCATTGTAATATCCTGATAAATCGGCCGATCAGACACCCATACACTATATAATATACAGACGAGACATGTGACTAACTGCTTAACGTAGGCAATGGATTATCTGCATCCAGAAATTCTTGGACGGCGGCGGAGTAAAGAAGCATAGGATGAGATAGAATATTATCAAGATATTCCTAAAGCATATATTATATAATTATATACATAAAATAAAAAATTAACAGTGTACAATAATACATCTACGAATTATTTTATACTGTTTCCAAAAGAATATAAACAATAAAGAATACAATATATAGCGGGCGGGAAAAAACCCACCCCATTTTTTGGGGAAAAACCCCCGGTCTTGTAACTTGGGCTTGTGGCACAGGCTATTTGCCAGCATATAGTATAGTCAGACGGGGTAAAAAAATACGATCGAAAACATGGGGTAAAAAAATACACCCCCCTCCAAGAAAAACCCCAATAGGTATAAGCCTGTTGAATACATACAAAGGAAGCACTTGCTACATTACTTAATTATATTACCTAGTAATAATCTGTGTCCAGCTTACAGTATGAAGCTGACAAAATCATGCACCCAAAACATGGCTCATTTTACAAGGGTCAACAAAATTTTGACAAGCTTCTCTTGTCGCGGTGTGTAGCTGTTTTCCGGCACCAGCTGCGCATATGGCATAGTCAACTACCCTTCTTTCAAAATGTAAATGGTTCTTCTCTATTGGTACTAATTGGCGCGTACGGGAGCCATATTTTTTTAACCCCCATTTTTGGTCGACTTGTGGGGAAAAAATACGGGTACTTTTTGCTTTTATGTCGTGTTTTCAAACCAAAACAACTTTCTTTGCGGAAAAAAGTAAGGACAGAAGGTGCTACGGCTGCCAAGTGTACTACGACCACCGACTACTAGCAGAGCGGTTCGAGCTACACAAGGGTGTTCAAATGATGAGCCCAGCTACATAAATACACATACGGACGCACAGATGCCTAAGTTGCGAAGCTGATGATAATATTGGTTATTCACTCTTTAAAATACATAATCTGTGGTACAACAAGATTTGAATATTGACAGCAATGAAGGAAATTTTAACTAATTTAGGACTATAAGTAAGTATTCAAAAAAAAAGCTATCAAGCAGGGCGTCGCCATCAATTTCGGCGTCCGCGGTACAATCTTTATAGCAGGCGGGGGAAAAAAACCCGCATTTTCATATTTCGTCATGCAGCTCATAGACTATACGTTTTCACGGGAAACCAAAAAAATCTGTCGTAGGCCTAACCTTGCTCTAAATGCTGGCACCGGTTTCATTTCGCTATCTCTTACCATTTTTTTGGCGGGAAGCCAAAAACTTGCCGGGGAAAAAAAACCCAATTGGGGGAAAAAAAACCCACGTGGGGGAAAAAAACCCACCCCATAAATCACCCGAAAAGTGTGTTAGCGGTAGTTTTTCAACGCTATGGCACGTATTAGGAGTAGTAGAGGCCACTGATGTCAAAACTATGCGCAGATTTGCTATGGGGCCTCAGGTAGACAAGTTTGAAAACTGCCCTTCGCAGCCCATTATAAAATTTTGAATTTTCAGATTTGAAAACAAAACACCTTAATTTCGCCTGAAAACGTTGAAAACAACTAAAAAGTTGCTATTACGCTTCAAATACATGCAAAATCTGCACTTTATGGCTACTTTTTACACCATCGACCCTCCATGGAGGGTACCGTAAGTGGGTGTGACTGGTCGTGACGGACATAGTTTAATTTTATTCGGTTATTTGGCGTTTAAACAAGAGAAACTAACAGGTTATAATTAAAAACATACAAAAAAACTGGCAATAGTACCAGATAATACTACTTTCCGCTCCAAAGGGACCTCAAAATGACAAAGTCCGACTATTAGGCCTGTATACCAGAAATCGATCAAGAAAGTGTCAGTATGCGCATTTGTGTTAACAATAAACGTCTTTTTGCACTACCATGAGTCTTTTGGAGTAGCTACAAGGTTTTTCGACATCACCAGACCATTTTCAAAAAGTGGGTTTTTTTTCCCCCACATGGGTTTTTTTTACCCCGTCTAATTTCGGTCATGCCCCCCCTCGTACGAAAGAAGGAGGGACCTGCCACTGCGGTCATGAATAGAGGAAGGGTAGTCCTCTGTAAAAGTGTTTTTACATTTGAGCTCGCATCTTTTAGTGCTGAGAAATGAGACTCCAATATTCACCTCCCTTGGAGCCATGTCGGGTCAAAAATGGGGGGTCAAAATTTTTGACTCATAAAAAGTACCAACGAGACCCCGTTTGGATACCGCTTATATACGTTTGCCTACAGGGACTGTACTATACGCTGGCAAATTTTTAGACCTGTACCATATACCCAAGTTCCGGAACCGGGGTGGGTTTTTTTTCCCCCAAAAAATGGGGTGGGTTTTTTTTTCCCCGCCTGCTATACGTCAAATGATTCAGTTTACTGCAAAGAAATAATACGTAGACAAAATTCAAAAAAGAGTGTAGTGTATATAAAAAGTAGTCGTGGTGTTATTGGGGCTTCAATTTCAGTGGCTTTTTCTTTTATGTGCGAGTTTAATTAAAAAATTGAGTAAGTCTGAGTTGAGTTTCATAACTGTAGAAGCATTTTGGCCTGCGTTTCTTGGATTGGTCAGAATCGACCCGTATTTTTTCCCCGCGACCGTATTTTTTTCCCCCAAAATGGGGCTAAAAAAACGTTTATTTTTCGATTTATATAAAATTAGTAATGCAGAGAAAAAAGTTTAATATGTAGTTTTGTAGAGCAACTCCGCGAGGTATTGTTGGAAAAAAGTTTGTCCGAGAAACTTAATCCAGGAAAGCAAAAAACCTTGTACTCATATTTTGTATTTTTTTACCCCATCTGACCACAGATGTACACGGGGGGGTCTGGGGGGGGGGGCAAGCCCCCCCCCCCCCCCCCAGATTTGACATTCCGGGACAAGCCCCCCCCCCCCTCAGATTTGACCAATCGGGACAAGCCCCCCTTTCTCAAACCCCAAAATCGCTTCAGATCGCTGTAAAATGCTTCAAAAATGACCAAAAAAACGAAAAAATCGTTAAAAATATCGGAATTTCGCAAAAATTTCCCATTTTCAGGCAAAACTTGGAAATTTTCGCGGTTTTGGGACAAAATATCGGGACAAGCCCCCCCCTAAAATGTCGAAAATTTCGGGACAAGCCCCCCCCAAACCGAGACCCCGTGTACATGTATGTATCTGACTATACAGTCCCAGTAGGCAAACGTAATATAAGTGGTATCCAAATCACTTGTTTTTCGTCAAGTTTTTGGCTTCCCGCCAAAAAAGGTAAGAGATAGCTGATTGCAACTGGTCCCACTGGGGTCCCCAAACAATTATATACATTTTGTTATATTGTAAACCACTTCGCCAAAAAATGTTAAAATAATTGGGCTGACGCCCCTAGACCCCACAATGGTGAGTTTAGAAAAGCGAGCACAAAAGTGGACAAGGTGCGGCGACTTCCCATTACAAAATCCTGGCTACGCCCCTATACGTTTGCATGGTGATTGGTGCGGTGCGTGAATTAAAGAATATCAGTGTTTCGATCATGCTTGGAGTGAAGACCAAAACACATGTTAGACAAAAGAAGAAATTATCAGCAACTAGAAATTGCTTATGCACTTCACCCACTACAATTGTCTATAAGTTTTTGAAGCAAAAAGACCCACGCACGACAAAAAGCTGGTGTAGGCTAGGTACTTTGACCTCGCCCATGTATGAGTCCCAGCATTTAGAGCAAGGTTAGGCCTACGATTTTTTGGTCTTCCGCAGCGTAGTGTATGAGCTACATGACGAAAAATGAAAATGCGGGGTCATTTAGCTTGCTTAGCATTTTTGCTGACACAATCATACATGTATGAGTGGGGGGATAGGAGAAGCAGCCCTCCCCCACCCCCCAAATCGAAGGGCCGGGGGGGAATCACTAGAGAGGGTCCGGAAAATTTTGGCAAAATTTAATAAAAATGGCACTTTTTAGGAAAAATTTTACAAAATAAAGCAAAATTTGGGGTATTTTCGGTCGCCAAACACTAGTGTTATTGTGTATGCACATGCAATAATGCAACATTCAGTGGATTTTTAGCCAATTCTAGCGTTTAATGACAGAGAACATTGCTGTCTTGAAAACAAACTTGAAATGCCTGCATCCGGCTGAGCACAAATTCTCTATCCAAATTGCCAAACAACTTTTTCGGTGGAAAAGCCAGGTCAATTCCAGCCGGAGCGAGAGCATTGTTCAACGCGTCGAAGTCTCGATACCGACGACGGATTTTCCATTCCATCAAAGGACTGAAAATGTGATGCACTCGAATGATATACTCCTAAACAAAAAACAATAAAGCAGGCGGGGGAAAAAACCCACCCCATTTTTGGGGGAAAAAACGCCACCCCAGTTCCAGAACTTGGGTACGTGGTACAGGCCTAAAAATTTGCCAGCGTATAGTATATACAGTCCCTGTAGGCAAACGTATATAAGCGGTATCCAAAAGGGGTCTCGCTGGTATTTTTTATGAGTCAAAACTTGGACCCCCCTTTTTGACCCAACATGGCTCCAAGGGAGGTGAATTTTGGAGTCTGATTTTTCAGCATTAAGAGATGCGAGCTCAAATGTAAAAACACTTTTACAGAGGACTATATATATACCCTTTCTCTATTCATGACCACAGTGGCAAGTCCCTCCTTCTTTCGTACGAGGAGGGGCATGACCGAAATTAGACGGGGTAAAAAAAACCCATGTGGAGGAAAAAAACCACTTTTTGAAAATGGTCTGGTGATGTCGAAAAACCTAGTAGCTACCCCAAAAGACGCGTGGTAGTGCAAAAAGACGTTTATTATCATCACAATTACGCATACTGACATTTTCTTTATCGAATTCTGGAATACGGGCCTAATAGTCGGACTTAGTCATTTTGAGGTCCCTTTGCAGCGGAAAGTAATTTTCTGGTACTATTGCCAGTTTTTTGTATGTTTTTAATTATAACCTGTTAATTTCTCCTGTTTGAACGCCAAAAAAACGAATAAAATTAAATTATGGCCGTCACAACCAGTCACAACCACTTACGGTACCCCCCAGTGAGCGGGTATTAGGTAGGGGTGTCCCTTTTCGCCCCACAAAACACTGTCCCACACCCACTAAACCCCGGGGTACTATACATAGTGATTATAATTTGTTAATGCGTAGTATTTTACTATTCTGCATCTTTAAATCATTAAGAAAACATGTATATACTTATTTTTTCTACACAAATGACAGCTATTCGGTATTCGGTTTTCGGCCGAATACGAACAAGCGAATATTCTATTCGGTATTCGGTAAAATTTTTTTCGGTCTCATCCCTAGTTGAAATAGTCCAAATTCCAACAAAAATGTTTTTTGACAAATCATATTTTGCAAAACAAAATCCAGCCAAAAAGCTGCAGAACCCGATATTATATATGTACCTAAAATTTTGCGGTTAAAACCCTAGACTCGAACGCTTGAAAATGGGACTTTCTTCACACCACATATATACTACCATAAAGCGTGACACGAGACATATATCCATATATTTACCGTGAAACCCTTGGTTGAATCTGCATCTTCGATAGTTGCTTTGTAAAACGATGTTTCATCCAAATTCAAGTGCGAAGTATCTTTTTCAAACAAAGCCATATGTTTTACTAAAACAAAAAATAGCATATATATATATTGCAGTGGCGTATTTAGGTGGGGGGCTGTGGGGGCTGCAGCCCCCACTCAGCGGTTTGAGCCCCCCTTAGAGGGTCGCAACCCCTCCTCCTTTGAGCGGCGGTGGCTCACTGCAGGCGTAGACATGGGGGCGGGGGCGCCCTCCCTCAGCCAGCGGTTTTGCCCCCTTCTCCCTCAACGATTTGGGTCCCCGTGGAACCCGTGGAATAAAAAATTTGGGTCGCGTAACCCCCCCCCCCCCCCCCATACATGTAACGGGGTCAATTTTGGGGGGGCCTCTCCAGCCAAATTTTGGGGACCCTCCCCCGCAAAATCGACCAAAAAAATACCCTTAAGTTTGCAAAATTTGGATCAAGTGCAGTTGGGGGGGGAAAAATAGTGGACCTATTTTTTGGAGTAGAGCACCTTGGGGGAAGCACGTTTTGTAATAGAACCCCTATCCACAAATTTGGATTTTCTGAGCTATGACCCCTTGAAAATTGCATTTTCAGTGTTTTTGGACGTGAACGTAGGCCAAAGTTCGAAGCCAAAATTGGATATAATCTTTGTTTTTGGATAGTTTTGAGTGTGTTATGATGTTTTAAGGCATCGTCTAGGCTTAGTTGGCAGGATTCTCTAGGCTAAGCTGGAAGGATTTTTTCTGAAAATTTCGATTTTTTATTGCCTAAGCCTGAGCCTAAGCCTAAGCCTGAACCTAAGCCTAAGCCTGATACTAAGCCTAAGCCTAAGCCCCATACTAAGCCTAAGCCCTAAGCCTAAGCCCAAGCCTAAATTAAGGCCAAGTTTGAATTTGGTCAAAAATTGGACGTTTCTGGCGAATTCGGCCAATTTTTCGGCTGGAACACGGTCAAATAGCCTTTGTTTTGATTCTAAAAAATTGTAAACAATAATCTGACACCATTTAGACACGATTAGAACGCAAAAATCAAGGGCTTCGGAAAAAAAATTGTAAAACGTCCCTCACTGAGGGTTCAGATTTCGGGGGGTATCTCAGAAAATCCAAAAAATGAAATAGGGGTTCTTGAAGCAAAAATGCATACCCCAAGGTGCTCTACTAAAAAAAATAGGTCCACTATTTCCCCCCCCCAACTGCATTTAACCCTAAAATTTTCTAAAAATTTGGTCAAAAAGTGCGTTTTTTTTAATTTTGCCCAAATTTTGGGGTCCCTCCCCCCGGGTTCTCGATTTTGGGGGGGTCCCCCCCCCATCCCCCCCTCATACATATATGCCCCCCCGCCCCCCCGGTAGACACAAACTTCGAAAATTTTGCAGGCAAAAAGGCACGTTAGCCCCTCCGGATCAAGTGCTGTTGGTGGGGGGAATAGAGGACCTTTTTTTGGAGTAGAGCAAGGGAAGCAATTCTTTTGCAAGGAACTCCTGTACACATACTTGTATTTGCAAAATCAAAAAATTCAAAATTCAACATTTTAGACGAAAACAGTGCTTTTTATGAATTATTGATTTGTCACTTTGTCCCCAACCCCAGCACTCTAAAACTAAAAATCTAATGACAAAAAATCGTACTTTTGAATTTGGTCAAAAAGTTGAATGTTGGTTTTTAAGGTAGCGCTCAGCAACAAAACACATGTTTGGCGCTCAGCTCATGCAATAAATAGCAATACCACTTTAATTGTATATCAAAGAGACACGAAAAAAACCTATTTACAATACAGTTCAGCACTTTAATGTGAATGTGTCAAATTTTATGACCATGTCGAATTTCCTATTCACACTAATTTTGTTTTTGACCTAGCTCAGCGAAACTTCAACCGATTTTGATGATCTTGGTATCGATAGAAAGATCTCTCAAAAATCTAGACGTGATTGATCTTCGATTTTTTATTTTTATTTTTGATTTTGCAAAAAATCGATTTTTCAAAAATCAGTCGTGTTTGAGCGACTACAAAAAGCGCTGCGGGCCATAATTTGAAAGTCGAAAAACTTTCACGTCTGCATTTATATTATTTCTTTCATAGTGCAAATTTTCAACTCAATCGCAAACGGCAGCTGGGACCCAGATCCAAAAAAAAGTAGTCGATTTCGCTACGCAAAAATGTGAGGTTTGCCCACACGCTTCACTTTTTCAAAAATTAGACCTTTCCTAAGACTGCATATTTCCGTTGAAAAAGTTACAAAAAGCCATACTCAATTTTTTAAGAAATTAAATCAAATATTTGACATTTTCGGAGATTTATCAGCTTTGTAGGTTTTTCATTTTGGATTTGCTATTTTCACGGCTAAATAACTCAGCAAAACTTCAACGTATTCTTAAGTTTAATACATCAATTTAAAGCTAAGAAACCGCATATTTCAATGATATGAGTATTCATTTTATATGGAAACAAAAATTTTTCTGCTACGACTACAAAATTGTCCAAAAAATTTAAAAAAAAATTTATCACAATATGCACATCAAATGAAAGCTATTTTCATTTTGAACAACTTTCCTTCAAGACATTATGGTCAAAAATGTCGCTGAAAAAAATTAAACGCCAAAGTCGGTTCCCCTGAGCGCCACCTTAAAATGTGGTTTGGCTTGAATCCGCCAGGATGTGTATATTGTTTTTCATTCTTTCAATCGTTTATTTCTCCGCTAGGCCAAACATGGACATGTACAGTAGTACAGTACATATTTACTGTAATATATACCATGGATACTGTATGTTGTTACTGACAGGAGACTGTACGTTTTGTAAAATTGCACTCTTTCCTTTTCGGTTTGACGACGATTCGGCCTGACACCGATGCAATTGGGCCTAGCGGTGACACGTTATAGCGGTGACACATTCTAGCGGTGACACACTGACACGCCGTTTTTTCGCATTGTCGAATTCTTTTGCATCTCTTCACAGATTTCCCGCGGGGAGGGGGGAGGCTAACTTCACTGAAAAAATGTCCATTTTTTCAATTAAAAATTATTTAATTATTACTTATTTAAAAATTATTTTTTTCTGTGCATTTAGCGGCTAAACGGCTGCTCTTAATACAAAAATTTCTGCCGACTTCTAGTTGGGTGCTCGGCTATGCAGCCGCTACAAGAAATGCACTAAGATACAAGTCAACAGGGTTTATTCTGTAGCACCGAACAGGGTGCACATACACAACACCAGACAACATAATACAGCTCAACCGCCTGGAGACTGTCTGCATACACGACAGTCAATATGCAAATTAGCCCGGCCTGCTATATACAAACGGCAGGCGGGCTGAGTGTCACGTGACCGACACTACATTTAGAATAAGATGGATGACATGGAAAAACCTGTGCTGCATCTGGCAAAAAAACTGCGTTTCTCACCAAAGTATACATCATCATTTGCTTGACGTCATCGGCGAAGTCCGTAGAATTTCGGTGCGTACGATTAAACGTATTTTTAAAAAATATGGCCATCATGCGTATTGCGTATAGTGCGGTTACCGACGAAGAGTTGACGGAACATGTACGTGACGCTGTCGCTGTGTTGGGGCCTCAAAGTGGTCGTGCTTTTGTCAAAGCACATTTGAGAGGGAAAGAATTTCGGAAACTTAACGAGATACGAATATCAAAATGTCTGAAATTGGTGAATCCAGCCGCGCAAATTAGTCGAAGTGTTGGAGCTGACAACTAAATCCTTTTCCCTACCAAGGAAGATATTTTGGACACAGACTTCATATGGACCAAAACGAAAAGCTGGTAAATTAAAGCTAAAGCTAAAGGTAAAAGCTGGTGCTCAATTGTAGCTGCCATTGATGGTTATTCTGGTTTAATTACGGCCATGAGTGTCATGCCTGTAAAAAACAATGCCGTGATTTACGAAAATGTTTTGAAAAGATCTTTAGAACAGTTTGGATTATGGAATTAAGTAGTGGTTGACCATGGAACCGAATTTGTATTGTCGCGCTGTCCAGTCATCGTTGGCTCAGTTTCGCACAAACAAAGCATTGTACCATGGAGACAGAATCGACCAAAACAGGTCTATTAGTTTTTGCAAACGTTTATGCTTATTCCCCCGAAATCCACTTTCAGACATATTGTTTCTCAATGTACCTTTCTTGTCCCGAAGCCAAAAAAGCAAACTGGAATAAGTATTTTAACATTATTAAATCTATTTTGTAAGCATTTGGGTTATTTTTTCATTAATACCTACTAAACCTTGCGCCAGAGCATAAACTAAGCCTGAAACTGACCTTATGATTAGGTCTAAAATTAAAAATTTTGAAAAGCACACTCAAACGAGAATAATAAATTTTAAAAAATATTTGCTGAAGTTAGAGTATTTTTGTCAATTAAAGGGTAGTGTTGTTTTAGTACAGAAATTTTAGTTTAGTTTAAATACAGTTATAGTATAAAGCCCTCAAAATAGTTTAGTTTTGTTACAGTTATAGTATAGCGGCTGAAATTTAATTTAGTTTTAGTTCTAGTTATTGTATAAGCTTTTCGCGGGAGTTTTAGTTTTAGTTATAGTATAGTTTTAGTATGGAGTTTTAGTATAAAGGCCTTTGTACGGCAAGCGTGTTTTTCCGATTATGGTAGTGCATCCTAATTAACTAACTCTAGCTTTAGTTTTTTTACAATTATAGTCAATTAGTCAAAGTTACTTTCACCTTTAGTCAAGAGCCTCTGCGTTTAGCATGTTAAACGAACCTTATTTTTAGTCGGGTATGGGGACTGGCTTATCGGGCTAAACAAACTGAAGTTAAAATAAGTGAGCGACTTAATTACATATAGTCCAAACCTTTTGCTAAACTACCCCCGAACTAAACCGATTTAACTTATATGGTTAACATTGACGTGCATAGTTCAAGTTTGTTTAGTTCGATTCAAAAAGCAGTGTGCTCTAAGTTAAGTTTTATGTTAGGTCTGTTTAATTACGAAATTTAGTAGTGACATTCCAAGCATGATTTTAAACTGTTTAGACTGAAATTTACTCCTTAGTTCTTGGACCGGTAAAAGAAGAGCCCAATGGTAAATATTAGCGAAATTTATAAAAATAGCTATGCATGACATTGCCTACACTACACACTGGACGATAATAACATTATGTTACGATTAAACTTCAGTTAGTCCAGGGTTTTCAGAATATTTTTAAGCATAATTTTTATATCATATATAGAATTAAAATTGTCCCGTTAATTTGGTGAAAATATGAAAAATAAACTAGCACACAAACAAATTAAAAAACTGACCAATTTTTTTGAAACTCCAAAATCAAATGTTAAAATAACTAGCAATTCTGGCCGCCTTACAACTGCCACACTAATTGACAAACTGTACAGCATGGCCATTAAAGGCAAAATCTATATTATTTATCCAATGAGGATATAGATTCTGCTTTGCGCAAAATATTTTCCCACCGCTTACTAAAACTCCCTAGTTTTAGTAAGCTGATGTACTATAACTAGTTTTAGTATAACAGGCTTACTAAAACTCCTAGTTTTAGTAAGCGGGCATACCAAAACTAGTTAAAGTATGACATGCTTACTATAACTAGTTTTGTGTACTAAAACTAGTTTTGGTATAAGCCCGAACTTAGTTTAGTTTTATTTATAGTATACCGCTCCGAAATTAGTTTAGTTTTGATACAGTTATAGTATAGCGACCTGAATTTAGTTTAGTTTTAGTTATAGTTATAGTATAGCCAATTGGATTTAGTTTTAGTATCACATACTAAAACTAGTTTTAGTATGAGTTATAGTATACTAAAACAACACTATTAAAGGGAGACGGTTTACAGACTTTTGATTCACTTGCATGTATGACTGCAGCGAACTGCGAGCGGCCGCTTCTCATAAATAGTAAAAGTTTAGAGTTTTTTTGACAAATTTGGTTAATTGGAGACCTATTGGAAATTTTTCAGGTTGGTCAACAAAATCCAAAAAGTTTAACTCAAATTTGGAAAAAATTTAGAGGTGGCTGGTATTTATAAGCTTATCCGCTGTACACAAGCGCCTTTCTATTTCTATTTCAGAACAATCGGATTGAAAGATTTTGGGTAGAAGTGAATAGTCGCGTATTGTATCCAGTCAAGGAAGCGTTGTTGGCAATGGAAAATGCTGGTGAACTGAATTTAAATGCTCCTGTGCACAAATTTAGCTGTTCCACAGTTGTTTGTCATACTGTTCGTGCTGGACTCAATATACATGTGGAAGCTAGAAATAATCGTGTTGTTAGAGGTTTGTTTCTTTTATTTATGTTCCGGTCAAAAATTTAGCCGGAAAGGCTCCCCAAAATTCGGATCCGGTTACATGTATGCTTTTGACTGTGGCCAAAACAATAACATTGTTTTTGAAGAATGTTCTAAGATAGGCAGTTTTTTTAATCACATTCCAGTGCTTGCTAACACATTTCAAAAAATTGAAACGTCTTTCCTCCAGCCTGAAACTACGCAAAATGGCACATCGGGCATTTGTGTGACCAAAACTCGCTTTCTGACGTTAACTCTATCTGGATGTAATTTTCATTGATTAGAATTGCTTGATACACTGTTTAAATGCGTTGGCTATGTTTTTAACTATTTATATATGTGCTAGTTTTGGAAAAAATACCCAATCATTTCTGAAATTACGCAGTCAAAAATAAAAATACGCAGCCAAAAACTTGCCGGGGAAAAAACCCATTTGGAGAAAAAACCCATGTAGGGGAAAACCCCCACCCCATACATCAACCGCAAAGTGTGTTAACAGTAATTTTTCCACGCTAAAGTCGTCTGCGGAGCAGTACGGGGCCTTGAAGCCAAAACTATACGCAAAAATTTAAAAAAATGAAGGGAAAATTTTAATATATATGTACCTGTAGTGGCTGGTTGATTCTCTACAATTGCGCCATGACAAAGTAAATTTGTTCCCAAAAAAGTTTCGAACTCTGGCGATGATATTGAAATGCACTGCCTCTACTTCAGTCAAACACAGCACACATTCACGCAAAGACTGAGGAAATAAAACGTTTACCACCTTGGGGACTCAATTGCTTCTTGAGAAGGAAGAAACGTAATTTTGCTGAAAATTCTATTTATTCAGTACTAGTAACTAAACAGTGGTGGCTGCCTCATGCAGCCTTAGACTTGTAATCTGTAACATACGAGTACACACAGTAAACAGCCGTTGCCAGTCTTAATTTAACCCATTACTACAGTGGTTTAATAACACATTGGCTTACCCAAAGTTCCCATTTTCTGCAAAGGCAGCCATTGGGGAAGCTCCGACGGTTCGATAATTGACAGGATCACCAAAAATGTAGTATGTACTGAAATCTGAAATCTGGAATGTTCAGCCTCCCAAGTGCTTCATCCGCAAAAATCAATAGCCGATTCTTTTTGTCCAAAAATTTCAAAAAAATTGACCGGACCTGCAGCTGAAACAGAAAACAAAAAGTTCAGTATTTATATGTATATATTTGTAGCAATAGATGTAAAAGTGTAACTTGATAATTATTTTGAGCACAATACAATACTATGACTTCACTGAACTTTACGAATAATTAACACGCATACATGTATAAAGTGCTTCAAGCCACAAGCATACAATCTGTATATACATTGTATGTATAATATAAACATATACATACATATTGAAAAAACAGTTTATAAGTAAAGCAGAAAATAAGTATGTGAGTAAGTGAAGTAAAAATGTTAATGCAAGTTAAAGTACAAAACCACAAAGTGTTAGAAAAGTAATATTGGACACCAAAAAGTTTATTACCCTAAAAACCTAGTTTGGCACTGGTCGATCTCATCTGATGACGAAGTCATGCTAAAAAAATATCAGTTCAATTTCACAGAAAGTCTGACATTAATTATAAAAGAAAAACACGTGATAAAAGTAAGTATCGTGAATTAAATATGACGTGCAAAATTTACTTTAACAAAAATAGCCGCTTAATCTGAATCGAGCCCATGGCAGTGGTGAAAACCTGTAAAACCTAATTCTTGTTGGAGAAAGCCATAAATTTGTTTAAAATCAATGCGCTGGTTTTATTTTCAATGAATCTATGGCGTTCGCAATTTTTGTACCTACTAGTAAGTAAATCAGTTTTTTGGTCAAAAAATATAAAATACTATGTTAAAGACGAACAAACCATTCCATCCAAAATTGGTCAACATCACAAAATTTGTCCATTCTTATTCCAAACGTAGCTTTCCATCGACCAAGGCTATGCATATAAACATTTACTTTACAAAATTACAAAACTAAGCCTAAGTCTAAACTAAGCTGGATACTAATGTTGGGACAAATCCTCGGCCTGAGACTAAATAAATCCTTAGCCTCCAGCACCATGGCGCTTTTCCCTCCCTCAAATGTGCGCACTGGCGCTAAAATAATTTGAAAAGAGCCAATGCAGTAGCTATCATTTTTAAATGCTGAAAGAAAACAATAACTACTTTACTATATCTGTGAAATACTTTCGACACATTAATTAATAGTACATATTAGTAGTAATATAAATATAGTAACTTCATGTACAGTAATGATCAAATTTTGAATTAAAACTCCTACTCATGCAAGCCAACCTAGTAGCTATGAGAAAGATTGTGTTCGAAATTTAAAATTAGAACTTGCACTTTTATAATTCATACATTTCTAGGTTTGTCATGGCATGGTCCGTAGGCTCAAAATTCAACTTTTCATAAAAACAAAAATCAAGTTTCAACTTTTCTTCAAAGGTTGAATTTTGGTTTGGCTTGTTTTGTCAACATTTTCAACATTTGGAGCAAAATATTACATTTTAAAAAAATTTTGACTTGACACTTTGTCCTCAAGCTCAAAAACCAACTATTCTACGACCAAAGGTCAACTTTTCAACTTTTGAGTAAAATTCAAATGTTGGTTGTTACTTTCTCACATTTCGAGCCTAAATTCAACATTTACACTGATTTTTTTGCTAAAATTTAGAATGGTACTTTATCCCACTGACAGTTTCCCCTTTTGATTTACTTTGTCTGAAAAAATTTCCGATACGTCTCTAATTGACCAAATTAAACCTGAAAATAAAAAATCTTCAAACTTCTTCCAAACTAAAAATTAAGACTCTAGACATCGACCAACATCTTGGCCACCATTTGCAAGCCAGACGCCAGACGTCGGAAATAAATGATAAAAAAATATGCTGGTTTTTTTAGATTGGCCAGCTTGTGAAATAAACGTAATGTGTCGACGGACAAGCTTTTGCCACAGTTAAGAAAAACGAAAAATCTAGTTTTGTTTTACTTTAGATTTTAAAATAAGCCTCTTAATTTTTTACAATTTATTATTATTGCTGTGAGAACTTCACAGTTTACGTACAGCTTCACAGTTTAAACAGCTATTACTCCGCAGTCAGTAAAGCATTTGGCACAAAATTTTGTGCGTATAAACTACAGCATATGTCCTTGTATTCTGTGTAAACAAACTAAATATAAAATTGGCGAAATTATGGCGACTGGCGAAATTATCAAATGTAAATAGGATCTGAAAACGATATTTTCCGACTTTGCGACTTCACTGCTGGCTGTCTACTGCATCAATTTTTCTGAAACAAATAACAAATAACAAATAGACAAAATTTGAGCAAAAATAATAGGTAAGATCAGTGAGATAACTACACTCATACTTAATCCGATTGGCAGCCGTCAGACAGGGGTATTACTACTAATATACATACATGTGTTAGTGTGCGCACACTTTTAAAAACTTACGTACTAGCTTTGGGGATCTCCGTTTGTTTTCTTGACTAGTATTCTACTGCTCTAATCGACCACTAAGCTCTGCATTAACCTATTACAGTAAGTTCGCACTTGCTTTTGGTCGCGTACGCCTGATGTCAAGGACATGTCGACAAGTGCGAGTTTCGGGGTAGTAACCAGCTACCCGTTGCGTACGCCACTCACAAACTACAGCTAGTCCTTTATTTGAGTTGAAGAAAAATCTAAAGAAAAAGAAAGAAAATGTTCAAAGAAAAAAACCGAAAGAAAATTGAAAAAAGAAAATTTAAGAGAAATTGGCTTCCACTGCGAAATGAAGACAATAAATAGCAGCTGTTTTGCAACTTTGAAGGCAAATAACGTTCAGTGCCTTCTTTAGCACAACAGCTGCCCCCTGACCGGTCAGAAAAATTAAAAGAAATGCAGTTGAAGAAATTTCCAATTTTCTTGCAAGAAAGAAAACTGCAAGAAAAAATTTTAAAGAAAAAGAAAAGAAAATTGTACTGAAATAAAGGAATAGCTGTAGCTAAATCTGACCAAAAAAGGTTGAGTCACTTAATGTTTTGCTTTTTGCATAAAAATGGTAAGAAATAATCCCAATAAAGTATATATATTCTTGACCCTTGGGACGAGTAGAATTTCATAGTGACCACTGGTCACTACTGGTCACTCAGACGAAAAAGTTACTGTACGCCTACCAAACTCATAAGGATCATTCATAATATATTGTAGGTTTATGTCCAGCAGACGAAGTTTCGAATGAGCTATTGATGTCCACTCAATGTCCACTCAGTGTCCTTTATTAACTGTCGAAGAAAAAGGCTTTTTTGTTACTAAAACAATTCAAGAATACTTTCACGGTCCAATTTTCCTGTCATAGTGTGGAAAATAACGCGGGCAATTTGTTCCGACGACTCCTTATTTTACTGTACTGTACTGTAGTTGAATTTAATACACCCGGTAAACTGACCACTTGACCACTAGGGGGGCAAATCTAGATTTTTTTACAGGTTGCAGATATGAATCTTGTAATTTAGCCTATCTGAAGCTGCAAAAATTGCTACTACTGCTTAATTTCAAAAACGGTTCTCTTTTTTCACTGCTGACTGACCACTGGTCATTTTCCCAAAAGTTGCACCAACTGTCTTCAGTGCCTGACTACACAAAACTGATCACAAATAACGCTTAAACCTTAATTACAACATATTTTTTAAATGTTGATCTGCACTTAATCAGCAATTTTCATTTTTTTAATAGTTCAACTACCTCAATTTTAACTCACTGCAAAATAGAGGGAATTTTCAAAAAAATTTAATTGAGCAATATTTTAGCATAAATTATGCAATTTTTTACTAAAAATGCTATTTAACATATGAATAAATAATTTTTCACATAATTTCAAGTTTTAATACAGTTATAGCAGTAGTGGTCACTCCACCAATACCACACACTGTACTCAGTAATGTTCACAGTTCATAAAGGGGATTTTGCACGTCGCTGCTGCGTCCGGATAGCCGAGTGGTCCGAGGCGCTACTCACCAACAGATGGGCGGAGGGTTCGATCCCCAACGAGTAATGTAGTTTTTCTTTTTTTCTTTTTTTAGTTTAACATATTTGATTGCATTACTTACATAATTAAAGCTTTCTGTGCATTTAAACTTGTTATTTTTTAAACCAGTTTGTGTTGTTAACATTTCCACACAGAAACATTACAGCGAAGTTTTCTGCTTGAATATATGTGTAAAAATTTTAAAATAAACTTTTAAAAACTTTAATTAAAACGTTTATTAAAACTTTTAAAATAATACCGTAAACTCCTGCTGAGTGAGCAGCGGAACATTGTGAGGCCTGATTGTCAATATTCCAAAGGAAATATCAAACGCGGCCACGGTCTTGTGGATAAAACCATTTTTAATTTCTGATTTCTGCACACATTTACTGCTGAGTAGCTCCAAAATCTCTCAAACAGCAAAAAAAATATTGAAAAAACAAAAAAATTTGAGGACGACTTCGAGAAAATATAAAATTTCTGAACTCATATTTCATCTGGGAGTCGAACCACAGACCTATTGCTCACGAAGGGAGCATTATACCACTCGACTACAGGTCCACAAGTGTTATTTTTTTCAAAAAACTCAGTTACCCGCATGGTAGTTAGAATGTTATCATGTATCACAACATCAAGCATGTTTTGAAAAATTGGTGTTTGTCAAAGCCGATCAAAAGGAAAGGGAATTAAATAAAAATATGACTATAACCAAGAGTACATAATAGGGAAGAGTATGACACTCTTCCCTATCCTAGCTAATCAGCCCGGACGATGCTCCGGCCGAAATAGCCCTTTTACGTCTTGATTTCAGGGGGGGGTACCCCCCCCTAGAATCAACACATGTCTTGATTTCAGGGGGGGGACCCCCCCTCAAATTCCGGAAGTGTCTTGATTTCAGGGGGGGTACCCCCCCTCGTTTCAGCACACTGCCAGAGCAAATTTGGTGGTGTCTTGATTTGAGGGGGGGGTACCCCCCCTGGTTTCAGCACACTGCCAGCATGAAATCTGTGGTGAGCTGGTAACCTGCTGAAACGAGGGGGGGGTACCCCCCCCACCCCCCCCCCTCAAATCAAGACACCACCGTGGCAGTGTGCTGAAACCCCTACCCCCCCCCTCAAATCAAGACACCACCGATTTTGCGCTGGCAGTGTGCTGAAACGAGGGGGGGTAGCCCCCCCCCTGAAATCAAGACACTTCCCGGTTTTGAGGGGGGGATCCCCCCCCTGAAATCAAGACATGTCATGATTCGAGGGGGGGGGTACCCCCCCTGAAATCAAGGCGTAAAAGCGCTATTTCGGCCGGAGCATCGTCCGGGCCGATTAGCTAGGATAGGGAAGAGTGTCATACTCTTCCCTATTATGTACTCTTGCTATAACTAATAGAAAAATTTTATTAATAGTTGCTGCAGTTACTTAGGAAATCTATTTGTAATTGAAAATAGAGGTGGTTAGCTCGCTTAGTAGAAAATCTGGTTGTCAACGGGAAGGTTGAGGGTTCAGATCCTAACCACCGACGTAATTTTGTGCTTGCTGGACTGAACGATGCAGAAGTAGAGTAGGCCATGAAATGCGACCTACCTGCCCTTCCAGTGTTAATTAACACTGGAAATTTGACCTACCTAGAATTACATACGATCCAGAAAATGTGAATATAGTATATACGCGGTCCCTGAGGGGGCCGCGTATAAAAATTACCTAATTAGTAATAACAGCAATCATAGAAGACCAACGTGGTATATAATTATAATTTTACATAATGTTGTTTGTTCAACTGGAGCGAACGAAAATAGCCTAAATAGACTATCAATAATGTAGACTTGAATCATTCACATGACTGTTATATTATTTGCTATTACTGTTTCTCTAATTTTCCCAATATTCCAACCCAAGATTAACTCTAAAATTTTGTCCACATCTAGGTTATGAGTATCAATGTCATTGTTTTTGTGTTTTTGTTTCTGTCTTTGACTCATGGACAACTAATATGGCAAAAAGTTGAGGGGCAAACTCAAGGACCAAGCGCGCGTAAACTCCACGCGGTAGGATTCGAAAGCAGTCGAAAAGTTTTGATCATTTTTGGTGGTATTGGTGTCAATGGCGAGTGCTTAGGAGACACCTGGATCTTCGACACAGAAAAAGGTTAACATTTTTAATTTTTTTAAATGTTTGTTTGTTTATTTATAGTGCTGAACAACTGTTGAAAAAATCCTTTTAGTATTTTTCATTTTGCCTTAGAAGCATAACAACTAATTATTTAAAACAGAGTGTACCTAAAAAGATGAAACAAAACAACTTTGAGAGAATAAGAATGAAAACAAAATTACGCTCTGAATTCGTGCAATAAAAAATTATGGGCGAAATTAAGAGTACAAAATGGAATTACGGGATTAGTACATAATACCATGATGTATTCTTGGTGGAATGCGTAAAGGTAGTCTTTAAAACCAGTATACGGAGTTTTAAATTTCAGTAATTTAGAACAGCGTAACTGAAAATTCTACACGTATTACATAGGTTAGAAATTAGACTGCGTTTAGCAAGACTGAACTGAGTCTGCCTTTATGAATTACACCGTGTATTGTCTGTTTCAGAGCGTTGGTATAATGCCAGCAGATCAGCCGGCCCTAATTCCCGTTACGGAATGCTGTCTGGAACTTTTGAGGAAAAGTTTTATATTGTTTCTGGTTGTGACCTTGTGGAATGTTTTAACGATGTATGGCAATTCAACACTGCGTAAGCGTCTTATGCTATTCTTGCTAATTTTTTAACACAATAGCGTAATTTCAAACAACATACATTTATTTCTGCCACATAAAGTCCGACGACAAATAGCTGACAATGAAAGAAAACAGGTGGCGTGATTTCAGCAGTTACTCGCTGTAATTTGGATGGCTGAAATTTGTTCTTTGCGTAATGAAAACACATGTTTGTTTTGCCTTATTGTTGTTTAAGGCTGTTCGTTTGGGAACGTCTGATCACTGAAGGTGCCTTAGAATTCACCGGGCGCCATTCAGCCGCCGGCGGGATGTTTCCTGGAAGCAGTTTTATGCTCATATCAGGAGGATTATCTGCTTCTGAAAAGTTCCTAGGAGACACTCTTATGCTAGACGTCCAGCACAGACGAATATTCTTACGTAACTTCAGAGTTCTGTAATGTAATACTGTAATGTCATGTGAGCCTTATGTAATTAGGTTACGTATATACTATGTAGCCCGAATGCCAAATACAATTAACTAAAACCTCCAGTAATATAGATTTGTAATCAAACCAGTCGAAGTATTTATCGTCAAAGCTGTAAATAAATGTGAAATTAACATGTTTGTTATTGTATTTAGCAGTAATTGTTGTTACGTTGAAAAGCAAAAATGTTTCAAGTTCAAAATTTCAAAATTCGAGAATTTATAAAAGGAAGTTTTCCACAACATTCAAGTTTAGGCCTTTAATTATGTACAAAGCATTTGCAATCTTAACCCATGAATCCTGTTTTTAGTAGAAAATTGGCAGTCGCCGTACGATCCTAGCGTTCCCCATCCGCGGGCATTTTTAGCATCTACAACAACGTCGCCAGCGGATCTGCTGATTTACGGTGGCTGTTTGAAGTCAGTTTGAGCTTGGATTGTTTTTGCTTTGAGATAAAATATTTGATTTGAATAACCGGAACTTTAAGATCGTTTTCTGTCTTACTGTTATGATTACCAGTTATCTATTGGAATTTATTAGTTAAAACTAAATTTAGTGAATAATTAAAACTGAGTGATTAGGTACAGTTAAGCTACTGTCGATTAACACAAGACAATAACAAAGCAAGCCCAATACTGTTTTTACTTACATATGCTTATGTCGCTAATTTGTATAAAAAACTTGTATTAATACTCTCAAAAACTCACAAGACTTCTGTAATGAGAATTTTGTAGAACATATTACTGTATTTCTTTAATTTTAATCTATAGTATCATTATTAATTAATTATACTTCATTAAAAATTTACAAAAAAATAAATTAATTAAATTTGATTTAATTTTACAGACATGGTCCGTGCCCTTCTTCCGACACGTGGCTGTTTTCAGCTCAAACACACACTTGGACAAAGCTAGGGAGTTGTAATCCCGCAAGGTCAGCAATTTGTTAGTTAATAACACTGAGCTTGTGTTGTATCTCTTATCAATACGCTAATGTAATTTCAGCTTAGTTCAAAAAGCTTGCGTCGCATAAGTTTGGTGTCTTGAGAAATTACTTACATAATAAACAACGGGAAGCGACTAACCTTTCAGTCAGTTTATTAAATGCTGTACTAAAATGGCTAACTAAGCGGACTTGAAACTTGCTGAAGGTTTCTTACCTTAGGCCGGTTCCCACTTGACAGAAATAAGAAATAAGAAGCCAGAAATAAGAGATATGGCCTTAATATTTTAGAAATAAAGGTGCATTCCCTCCCACTGCAGAAATAAGCTTTTGTTATTTCAGCAATAAGAACTCTTATTTCTAAAATAAGAAGTTAAATTCATTTTAACTTAAGAAATAAGAAATACAGATTTAGCCAATCAGAAGCGCTGGTTGAAGCTCGCGACTACTAAGCCTACTACTAAGCCATGTCTGGCACGTACGTGCTGCTGCGTACGTACGTTTGATTTTTCGCCTAATTTACCAGCCAATCAAATAACAACTTCAAACTGATTGGTTGGGTTTACTTTTTATTTCTGCACTGTGAGCGAATTCTTATTTGCTATATTTTATTTCTGCCGATTATTTCGTATTTATATTTCTTATTTCTGAATTCTTATTTCTGCCTAGTGGGAAGCGGCCCTTATTGTTTTTTCATCCCATCTAGAAAAGAAATTGTTGCAATAAAAGTGAGGTGAGGCTATATTGCAAGTTCAGCTGGACTTCCCGACTTTCTTACCCAGAAAGGAATCTGCTATAGCCTCTGAAATCTACCCTCTCTTACTGTAAATCTCCGCTCCTGTAATTTTAAAATTCATCTGGTGAGACTTGGCAAAAGCCATCCGAAGTTAAAACACTTTAGGCCATTTGGACAAAAGCGAGATACTGTTTAAGATAATGGTAGTTAAAAGTGACTGTTTTTGTGTTAGCAGATACAGTGCTGTGTCTTTATGGCCAGAGTCAAAAACATCTCAGCCTCAGTATATCATCATGTTTGGAGGGGAAAGAAACGGATGGCAGTTGTTTCATGTTTGTTTTTATGATAATTAAATTTAAAACAACTCAACTCTCAGGGTCCATTATGTTTTGGTCAGATTTTAGTGTAGAACTATATTCATTCACAAGCCCAGGCTCAAAAATTATTGTTTAATAGCAGAATGTAGTATAATTTAGTTTTTCTATTAAATTTTATTATAAAAAAATCATTACTTTACCAAACGTTTATTGCTTTAAATCAGTGAGACAATTGTGTTCAAATCTGCACACCCTCATCTCAACTCAATGAGACTGAACATGGTTGCTATAAAGATTAGTGATCGTAAACTTTTTAATTTCTGTTCAGGAAGGACCGAATATGCCCAATCAAGTCACTGTTCTTGATTTAGAAAACTACCACTGGACACAACACCATACCGAGGTGATGACAGCCGTACCTTAGATAGTAAAAAATATGTTAAAGCTTTTCTGCGACGCATAATTGGTAGGATTTACAAAGCGCGTTTAACTTAAACTCGATCTAAGTTGAACTCGTGAACGTATGAAATACACATAAAATGTTTTCTTACAATGTTCTATTTGAGAAGAATGTTTTCAGACCGAGTCAAAAGTTAAACACCTTTTGTGAATCCCAACCATTGGGTAGATTTACGACATTAGGTTATCGGTATAAAAAATACATTTTGCCCAATCCGAATCGAGTAGGGAATATATACCCATCATTTTGTACGGTATGGAATGGGCCAGCAAAATATACTGCGATGCTCGAAAAATATTAAATTTTAATTTATACTTATTTAACATTTATAACAGTTAACAGTTAACAGATAACAGACCTGAGCCAATTCATACTTGTCCGTAAGCATGTTTTTTCTATCCGGAAGCCAAATTTATGTTATTTGTTTTTGCAGAGAAGTGTAAACTTGACATTAATGTAATTTTTGGTATGTAAGCTTGACTCGCAGATGCATATAAAAATGTGCAAAAATCATAGTTGCACCTGCAGCAATTTCTGTACTGGCTTGCAGACCCTAAACGTCATTTACAAGTATGAACTAAATATTAACTCTTCTTAACTAATTTGCATTAAATGACTGCATTAATTATTTAGGGTGGTGGTCCACTACAGCGCTATGCAGTCGGTATAGTCAGCGGCCTGAATGGAATTTACGTTTTTGGAGGATCAGAACAAGATGGGTTTGTATAGTGAATTCTCGTCATAGAATTATTTATTGCTTATTTATTTATTTTAAAATTTTATTATATATTGCCTATTACCTAACACAAATGTTTCATATCTTCTTCAAGTCTCCTCCACTGAAGCTGCAAATTTCTCATGTTTTTGGTAATATTGGGCACAAATTTTCAAACGTAATTGTGATGTATGTAACTAACTTTTAATGTCCTCTAAATATGAATATTAAAATTTAGAATTTTGCGCAGTATTACTTTTAAATACCATTACAACAAGCAGGTATGTATTTATGTATTTATATAGGATTTCAAACGATCACGCTTTCGGCTTCAGCATCGTATATTTTAGCGCTTTGTGAATCCCAGCTTGTGTATTTTTCATTTCAGACAACTGGCAGACGATCTTTGGTTTCTGTCCGGCAATATCGATACCTCCCCCTCATCTCACCAGTGCTATGATGATTCTTTCACGCTCATATCATTGCACGGGTTGTTCATGTTTTTCACGTTCGGAATGTTTCTGCAAGTCGGGGGATTAGTTGCTCAATATGCGAAGTCACTGCGGTCTTACGTGCTAGCTGTTAATTGGAAATGGACGCATATAAGCCTGCAAGTAAGCAAATCGTGGTATAAACCTTGCAATACGAAAGCTATTAGATAAGAAACTATACCGGCATGTCTTTTTAGTTTATTCTTGTTATTTTTCAACCTTCCAATTTACTTCTAATTTAGTTAGGTATTTACTTGTGCAGTGACAGCCGAACTTCAAGGAAAGAAAACTTAAAACTTTAAGAAAAGCTATTACTGAATTCTACTACTGACTAATCTGACTTTTACTATAAAGTTAACTTATAGAATTTAATTATAGTTAACTTATAGTTAACTATGAGAATTTAATTAGAAACGAAGATCGAAGTGATATTATTCTCCACGTACGAAAAGAAATCATGAATGTATGCTTGGGTCAAAGGATTAGTTCGTTGATTGTAGGTGTTATGACTAGTTGTCACTAAGTAATTCGTAATTTCATTGTTAATATGTTATAATTTCATTAAACTTAATTTAAATTCATTACAAATTACAAATCAAATCTTATTCGTAAGCTTTGGTTACCTGCAGCACATGGCGACCCTTCTGCTTTACGTGCTACAGTTATTCTGGCGGCCTTGCTTTGTCAAAAAGGGAGGGGGCATTCTTAACGAAGGAAAGACAGCATCAACATTGGAACCAGCCAGAGGGGATTAGCTCATAATCGGCCCAGCGCCGTTTTAGATACTTTGCCAAAAGTTAGCTATCGTTGATTACTTCAAGTACCCCGTAATAACGGGCCTACCTGACTCACTTCTATAAGCATTATGTGCCGCATCTAACTACTTAGTATTTCACAGTAATGTCATTTTAGGGGCTCAGTATTGTGGTATCAATTTGTGGGTTTACCTGTGCTGTGGTTATGGTACCCTCGTGCTGTCATTTTGATTCGGTCCACAGCATTTTGGGGCTTATACTGTTTATAGCACTATTGTGTATGCCAGTAATCATTACTATGTAAGTTGAAAGGCAACCATTGTGTATTACCATAACTATCACCTGCTATCATTGGCATTTAAAGCTGTGAGGCGGGCGACTCACATTTGCAGTTCAATGCGTGAGAATATTAATAAAGCTAAAGTCTGACCAAAAATTGGTGACCCTGAGACAAAAAGAAACACCCGATCGTATTACGATCCGAACGAATTGCAGGCATCAAGAGGACAGTGAGTAGTCACAAAAATCACGCCACCTGTTCTATCTCACTGGTCAACAAATTTTGGTCAGACTTTAGTCCGGTCCCTCGAAGCAAGGCAATTAGCCTTAGATGAGTTGCAAGTTCTCATGAGTATCGACGTTGAATGTTTAACCTCTAAAGCAGGTTACTTTCTGTAACTTATACTTGTGTTTTATTGCTTTTTAGCAGTAAATTTATTTCCGATCAATACACGACTTATTTTAAACGTCTTCATTACTGGTTGGGTCTGGGTATTTTGGTCACTGGTTTGCTGGAAATAAGCCTTGGATTATTTCTAGCAAACAGTAGCACTTCTGTTTGGGTTGCCTGGTTTATCTACGTGTTTATATTGCTACTGGCTGTGTGCATCATTGAAGCTACCGACTTTTGTAATGTGATTAGTTTAGAATAATATATTTTGTTTCGCGAACAATACTTGGAATACGTTTTTTTAAACGTTTGTAAATATAATTATATATTTAAATGTTTAAACGCGGTTAAACGTTTAAACGTTTAAACGTTTAAACGCGTTTAAACGTTTAAACGTACTAAACGTCAAACGAAAACGAAAACCGCGTTTTTTGAACCCGTGAACGTTTAAACGGTTCCAAACCGTTTAAACGTTTAAACGCATTTAAACGGTTCAAACCGTTTAAAGGTGCCCATGCCTAGTCTTGAAAAAGCAGAATATTTTTTGCGGTGGGACAATTCTAGCAAAAGCTCAAAACCATGGGTCACTAATAAACCGAATATATAAATTTGCGAGATAAACAGAAACACACCCCTTCACAAAACCCATGCATGCATACGCAACACACAAAACTTGTTCAGAATACTAAAACTGCGCTACATGTTATTGCCATTTTTGTTATCGTCCTTTTTACCGAGTTTGTGTCTACATTTTTTGCAGAATTTCCATTGAGAAAAATAAAAAAGTAAAGTCAGTAACACTGAATCTTGATTTAACCTCGTTTGCGCTTAAAGGTGAGTTGTTTTAGTGGTAAGATTGTACAGCACCGTATGTTATGTTATTTTACCGTTCGTTCTATACAGTACAGTAGGTATATGAATCAAGCTTTGGGTTTACATCAACAAGTGTAAGGTATAGCACGATGTAGAGTGCACTCAGCGATTTATACGCACTGTTACGTGAAGCGCCAAGTGCATGAATGAGTGCGCGCAGCGCACGAGTGGCAATAGTGGCTGAGTGCACACTACAAAGTATTATAACGTTATAATATGCCTGTTTTGAAATATACAGTGCAATATGTCAATAACTTAGACGCACGCTGTGAATCTAGCAGACTTAGTTATTGGCGTTAGTTATTGCACTGTTATTTCAAGACAGGTACGATATAATGTATATTAATCTACCGATCGATAATTTTTAGTTTTTATCGTTTTTATCTTCCTGTTATCGACGTCTTCCGGCGATCCACGATTCAGTCTCGGAATCAGAAAACTGATCATTATAATGGCGTTCATTGATAGTTTGCGCCTCAACCACGACACTAAGCCGTCTAGTGTGTTCTTCAGGATTCGCCATTGAGTTGAAGCTCATTAATGAAACTGACGCGTCACTGGCGCCTCCTTGAGTTGAAGATCTGACGTTTGATCTGCGTTTATTGCTTTTTGATGATTTCTTTGCATTCTCCCATAACTTATCCACATGCCAGTAATAGTGCCATAGTGAGAATGTCAGGAATATACTTAACATACTTCCCGTAAAGTATGCTAGCATCAAACCTCGCTCGTGAAAATTCATAGTACTGGTTGCTGCTTTAATTAGTTTTGGCGCAGTAGCTACCGTAAGAATTATCAGCCCCAGAAAGTACATACTTTGGATGTGAAGCATTGGATAAAAGAGCCTAGGGTTTGGTCTTGGTTTACACAAAGATATCAGCATTATTACGGTAGCAGTTGTATGATAAATGCACCAACAGAAACGAACGTAGCCCCCGTCTAGATAGTTTGCAATGCAACGCTGCGTTCCAAGAAGAAAATGGAACAAACCAAAGTCGTAAATAATGACATCTGAGCCGAGAAGAAAGCTTTGGAAACTGTCATAACTGGTTTCGTTGAAACGACAAACCTGAAAACAGGGTTGGTGTTAAAACGGAATGTGAACATTTTTAGTGATTTTAGAAAATTTGATGCCAATTAATGTTGCAGTAAATATTTTGCCGCTACATAGTACATGTACGTGAGCTATTATTAAAATTTTTCAAAACAAACTATAGAAAAGTTGAAAGCAATTAATTTCACTAATGGACAATATACGCAGCAAAACAGTTTCGAATTGAGTTTCGAAAACTCCAAACTGCTTAAATGTTGTTTCACAAGTTCTTTCATAGAAATTTTGAACATTTGTTTCATTGAAATGGAACATCGTAATGAAAAATTTACAATCACGTGTTCGACTTAGACTAGCCTTAAAAGTTGAAAGCCACGTTACAGATCCTAGTCAATGTTCCATTTGAGTCAAATACCATGAATTAAAAAAAAATTACATAAAACCAAGAGTACATAATAGGAAGAGTATGACACTCTTCCTATTATGCCTTCGGGCGTGCGTCCAATGTGGAGCGCGAAATAGCCCGTTTATGTACGGTTTTGAGGGGGGGGGGTACCCCCCCTCAACTGAAGACCCCGTACTCAACTGAGGGGGGTACCCCCCCTCAAAACGATACCCCGTACTCAACTGAGGGGGGTACTTCCCCTCAAAACGATACCCCGTACTCAACTGGGGGGGGGGTACCCCCCCTCAGTTCAGTACCCAGTCTTCACTTGAGGGGGGGTACCCTCCTCATTTCAAGACACTAACAAGGACTTTCGTTGATGTGCTGAAATGAGGGGGAGTACCCCCCCTCAACTGAAGACCGGGTACTGAACTGAGGGGGGGGGGGGGGTAGCGCAAGGTCTTGCTTAGTGTCTAGAAATGAGGGGGGGTACCCCCCCTCAACTAAAGACCGGGTACTGAACTGAGGGGGAGTTAACTGAGGGGGGTACCCCCCCTCAGTGTGAGTACGGGGTATCGTTTTGAGGGGGGTACCCCCCCCCCTCAATTGAGTACGGGGTCTTCAGTTGAGGGGGGTACCCCCACTCAAAACCGTACATAAATGGCCTATTTCGCGCACCACATTGGACGCGCGCTGCTAGGCATAATAGGGAGAGTATCATACTCTTCCTATTATGTACTCTTGATAAAACTTACCAAAACTGTTTGATAATGTAGTATAGAGAAAAGGTGCTGTATGAGCGACAAAGCGACAATAATAAGTTGAAATAAGCCAACGACCAAACAAATACATTTATTCTCCAAAATCACAGCACCAAAACAAAGTTTAGTTTGTTGTTCTTCGAAATGGATCAGTTTATAACCAAAAATTTCCAAATACATTTCTTTTCGTTTCGACAGAATTATTAATATCTATAAAACAAAACTCCCCCGTTTGGTCTAAAACACATTTACTTGGAGCATGCTTACAGAAAGGTAATCGAATAAATCAAGTTCAGTTTTTAGCAGCAATTAATTTTAGTTTTATTTTTTGGAATTCAAAAGATCGTCAGCTACAGCTTCTAGACTTTTATAAACTTCATCAAATCATAGTAATACTATTGCTGTATTCATTTAAACAAAAAAGTTCTTCAAAATTTGAAAAAGTCACAGTTGTCAAAAAAATTTTAGTAAGCATTGAGCAATCATACTTTATATCAAATGTCAAATGTTCAATGCTCAACACAGAAAACAGAAGAAATCCTTAAAGAAAATAAGTTTTCAAAAGCTCTTAACATTTTGTCGCAAATGCTGGCTTTTAGTAGAAAAGTGTTACTAATGTTCTTTAAAAATAATTATTAGCATTGACATTTTCTCAATTGAATTGCAACTTTTTAAAAACAAAAGTGCTATTCTAGAGCTATTTACGCACAATGTTTTTGATACCTGAATATGTCAATTCTGTTTCATAAGAAGCAGCATTGAAAGAATAGAGAAACTAAAAAATTAAAAATTAGAGATTTAGCAAAGCTGCATACTGGCTTCTTTTGAAATTTCAGAGTTCTATTAATCATTATTAACGATAACAAAAAGTATGAAGCCAACATGGTATGTCAAATGTCAACAAGGGATTCAATTATGACTGGCATGGCTCGAAGAAGTTTATTAGAACAGAAGTATTATTCAAATAAAACTAAAAACAATATAGAAAATAGCTAATAAACAACAAACAGCGGAATTAAGGGGGTAGTGTCGCGAAAGCAGTCGATTTTGCGCGACTATAAAATTTTTTCAGTAAAAGATAGATCATTGTTCTTTATATATTTTAAAAATATGTTTCAAGGCAAATATTTTTGCCAAGTTTCAGCAAAATTGATGCAGCATACAGTTGGCAGTGAAGTCGCAAAGTCGGAAAAATGACGTTTTGAAAGCCTATTCACATTCGATAATTTCGTCACAATTAAAAAACTTTTTGTTTAAATTTTTTACACAAGGTAAAAGCACATATGCTCTAGTTTATGCGCACAAAATTTAGTGCAAAATGCTTGAGTGGTTGTGGAGTAATGCCTGTTTGAACTGTGAAACTGTGTGTAACATGTAAAGTACTTACAGCAATAATGATAAATTGTAAAAAATTTAGACACTTATTTTGAAATCAAAAGAAAAACGAACCTTCATTTTTCATTTTTCTTATTTGTGGCAAAAAATTGTGCGTCAAAACATTACATGTACTTCACAAGCTGGCCAATCTGATATCTGGCTTGATTTTTTGAACTTTTATGTCTCTATTGTGTGATGTTTGGCTCACAAATGGTGATTGGTTAAAAATATTGGTGGATATTGGTAGTCTAGTGTCTGGCAGTATTAAATTTGACACCATATGGCATTTCACTAGTTTCTCAGTGAACGTACCGTTTCAAAGCAAAAAGTTCTCATTTTGCAGCCTATGAGCGAAACTGTTTTGGCGAAACTACCACCTTAACGGAATTGAGCTCATTTTATTGTCAATTGGATGTTTGAACCATGGTTTTTAAGCGAAACAATATTAATGATATAATTAGTCCCTGGAATATAGGAAAAGTATTTTCCGTCATCATTTTGTTTCTACATAGCAGTTACGTTTAAAAGATACTAAGTACAGCTCTATAACGTGAAAAATCATATACTAGTACAAACAAAATCCACCGCTTTTGATCCGTTGATAACTATAATACCAATGCCATTTGAACCGGGTGGGTTCAAACACATGCTTGTAGCGCCATGGTTTAGGGCTACCCAAAGTGTAGCAAGTGTGCAAGTGTAGCAACTGTTGCATAATTGTAACTGTTTTATAAAATTTTTTGGTGTTAGAACTCATTATTCTAATGGATGTTATACAATAAAACAATCTTATATTACAGCAAAAATGTTCGAAAAATTTTAAAAAGGTAGGTACATTGTAACATTTAATCTTGCAGTTGCTTTTTTGCATGTTACATGACATTTACAGTCATTGAAATTACTGTTTTTACATATATGTTTTACTATTCTATTTATTTAGTTCTTTTCAACATATATATGTTTTTGCATATGCATACACATACATTCATTTTTACATACAAATATACATGCAGTTTACATAAATTACTAAATTAATTTTTGTCGTCTACAATTTCCAGAAAAGTGCATAACAATTGTAACTTACTAATTTACTTTATTATTACTTATTTTTAGTAATTATTATTATTTTTTATTTAATGCTCGGATCATCCATGAACTGCTGAATTGAGCTGAATTGAATTGATGGATGAACTTACGTACTGTTTTGACCTTTGTAGTTATTAACTTTGGTCCTTTTGAAATACCTACACTTTGTTCATTTTTGTCATTGTTCTTCTGACTTACATACCTCACTATATTTTCTTTCATAGATTTATCATTACACAAATTGTGTTTGAGCGACGGTTTGGTTTTTGTTGAGAAACTTTTTTTTTTGTCTTTTTTGTTTTTTTGTCCTTTGAATAATCCATTACTTGACCCTAGAAAGTTATGTAGACTATCTATATTGTGTCTATGCAGAGTCTATTCACAAAAATTCAATGCTTTAATGTTCAATCAGATTGTCTAACAAACGTTGATTAGGACTCACGAACACGCACATCCTGCTAAATTAGATAAGCGGACATTTTAGCCAGTCAGAAAATATTTACTCGTGTCTCCCAAGTAATTTACAAAGCGGCTTTTTTCATAACGGCAACTTTTGACATTAAATTATTGAAAAAACCATATTCATGCCACAAACTGCAAACTTTCGTGATGGCTGACATTTGCTTTTTGTAATGACATTACAGTTTTTTTTGTCTTGAAGTTCAACAATTTTTGGTTAGACATCAGTATAACAAATATACTTTTTCGGACAAATGAAAAGCATAAGTATAACTATTGCATTCATTGTTTGCTCGGTGAGTCTATCATTTTATTTTTGCTGTTTTTGCCTGCACAATTTGTTTGCGAGAACTTAATGCTTAATAATAAAAATTAACTCTATTTATTTGACCATTTATTAATGTATTAAATTGCATACATGCTTAATCAAATTCTAGCAGAGGACATTAAGGTTCAGAAACTTTCACACTCAAATACAAACCTAAACGTTCAAAAATACCGTACATGCATATACTTGGTATAAACTATTCTGCTCTAATATTCTGCTCTAATATTCTAATATTCTGCTAAAATATTCTGTATAAAATTAATTCTTGTTATTAATTTTGTTTCAGAGGTAAAATAAATGCTGGATCAAAATAGGACCAACATTAACGTCCGTAAAATAGTTTATGTATCAGTGCTGAAAAATCAACAAAATGAATATAATAATAAGTGTAATAATCAAAACTGCTGTATGGTAATGCGCCGTTCTTGGTTAGAATAATTACGGTGTACACCTGTGGTGATTAAGTAGTTTTCTATTAAGAAGTTGCTGTTTAATGGCTGGTGTAACTGTAATTGATTGACTGAATGCAAAGAAAAGTGTGGAGTCTGTCCTTGTCTAAACAACAAACAAAGAACATCACAATAACAAAAAGAAATACATAAAAAAATAGTTCTTAATTTCAGGTATCTTGTCTTATCCATCATCCGCCATGCCCCAGCAAGTCATCGCACTGCTTTTGCCGTTTACGCGATGGCATGCAATTGCTGATATGCGATACCATCGGTACACTGCCCAATCTAATTGACCATCCCCATGCCAGCAAATATGATCTATGTATCATTGACTCGGATATTGAATTTATAGATGCTAACGCGTTTAACGGGATCAGTCGCCCACGCTTGATATTTAGAGTGAGAAATTAAGCTGCCATTAAGGTTGTTTTGAGGTTTATATTTTCCTTTACATTATCGTTCTGTCCCTAAGCAGTTCCATAAAAAAGTTATATATAATAAAGTTAACAAAGGCATAATAGCATAAAAGCATAATAATTGAGCTTGAAGTTTTGGTTGAGCTAAAACCAAGGTTTGAGAAAAGTTTCTAGTTCTTATGTTCCCTTAAGGGGGTAGTGTCTCGAAAGCAGTTTTGCTCATAGGCTGTGAAAACAGAACTTTTTGTTTTGAAGTAGTACATGCAATGAGAAGCTAGTCCAACGCTGTATGGTATCAAATAAATACTGCCAGACATCACACTATCAATATTGACAAATATCTTGGACCAATCGTCATTAGTAAGCCAGACATCACACAATAGGGACATAAAAGTTCGAAAAATCAAGCCAGATATCAGATTGGCCAGCTTGTGAAGTACACATCATGTGTGGACGCACAATTTTTTGCGACAAATAAGAAAAAAGAAAATTGAAGGTTCGTTTTTCTTCTGATTTGAAAATAAGCGTCTAGATTTTCTACAATTTATCATTATTGCTGTTACTATTTTACAGTTTAAGTACACCTTCACAGTTCAAACCAGTATTACTCCACAGCCGCTACAGTAATCTGCACTAAATTTTGTGTGCATAAACTACAACATATGTGCTATTATTCTGTGTAAAAAACTAAACAGAAAAATTGATAAATGTGACTAAAAAACGGAATGTGAATAGGTTTTTTTTTCGTCATTTTTCCGACTTTGAGACATTATTGCAAACTATATGCTGCACCAATTTTGCTGAAACTTGGCAAAATAATTTGCCTTTTGGTAGATTTTTAAAATATAGAAAGAACAATTTATAACACTTTACTGAACAAGTTTTACAGTCGCGCAAAATCGACTGCTTTCGCGACACTACCCCCTTAAATCGTAACGAATCAGACTATTTTATTCAATTTTTTGTGACGTGTTTTTATTGTCACATAACGTACAGCTGACTATACTGTATCAATCGAAAAATCGATCTTATGCAGGATATTAAAAAAACAAATGTTTGTCTCGTTATGTTTTATATATTTTAGCAAAACAGAGTTTTAAGCTTTGTGAGCCCGTTTGCGTTCAACAATACCCGAGCAAACACCATAATTTTTGAGAACAATGCTGCATTGGAGCGGTTTGAACCTTTGACCTTTTCTGGTTGGAAACCATTTTTGCCCAATTATCACTGTTACAAAAACAACTTCAAAATAGATCAATGTCAACTCGGACTTTTTCTGCACTTGAAACAAAACTTTGAAGTCCTTCCTGAATCTTTTATGGGTCTGGAACGAATTGAGGTATAGTGTTAAAATCACTGCTGGAATATTGATTATTACCAAGCACTTTTAGGATGCAAATTAGCTTCTACAGAAACATTTCTGTTCTTATTTGACTAAATTCCATTTTTCCATTTTCAATCATCGTTTTTACTTATAAATTGTGAACGTTAATGTTTATTGTAGAATAAAGTTACTAATTCTGCCTACTGATCAGAATTCAACAACGTAGTTTTAAACTAAAATTTAGATAAAAATAAATATTTTCACATGGAATTTTTGTTCAGATTCAACAAACATGTATCCATACTGCATAATGCATAGAACATTGACATAACGAATTTGTTTAAATATTAGTTTTTTATTTGTAGACACTCTCCATAACTTCGAAGAAACATAATGTGTCTTTGGCACCGGGGTGTTTCAGACCACTGCAGAATATAAGGGAAATAATTCTCAGTGGAATTTTGGATGGAATTGTTCCTGGACTTTTCAAAAACTTACAATATTTACGAAAACTGGTTTTCGTAGCCAATAAAAAACTCCTGGTTCAAAAAAGTTTATTTCTTGGATTGCAACATTTAGACGAGCTGCATTTTGATGGCATTAACATTAATGAAACTGCAAGCGATGTTTTTGAAGAGATCAATCAAGATCTAATTGTACTAAGCCTTATGAATGCTAATCTAACTGTGCTACCTTGTTCTGTTATGCATTTTAAACATTTAAAATTTATAAATTTGGACAGAAACTATTGGAGTAAGTGCTGTTTTAATCAAAACTTAGCTTACAGTAGTCAATGTTTGAGCCGGAAACGTTCAAGTGTGAACCTTAGCAAAAACTGCTGTGGAAAGAATCATATTTTTATGCAGCTTTTTGGACATTGTTGGCCCTCTGAAGCGAAAACAGTGTTGTTTCTTATGTAGTTTGTGTTTTTTTGTGTTTCAAATAATCTAATGATAATAAATAATCAAATAATCAACGATAAAATAATGGTATTGGTTTTTTGCATTTAGTGGCGCAGTTTTCAGTATTTTTTTTAGTAAGGCTAAGATAACAAATACGAATTACGAATCGAACCTAATTGTAGTGACAGATAAAACTGTTGTTAAGTAAAAACAGTAAATTAAAATCTTGTTATTTCATCAATTTCTTTTAGCATCTATTCCGCAAAACCTGCAATATTTGGACTCAATTGAAGAAGTCGGAATAAGCTCATTGACATTAATTAATTGTACTTGTGATTTGGCTTGGATTTCTCACTGGAAACCTTTTCGGAAGACTGGAATAGAAATATTCCGAAATTACGATAATTCGAGTTTATTGCCATTTTTGTGCGAGTCAACGAAGATTTGCTCTTTAATGGATTGCTGGTTTAAATTACGGAAATGTGCTGCATCGACGAGGAAACGAAGTTTTTGTCATGAGTCTAAAATTGCTAGCAACTTTATGCTTAGCATGAAACAATATTTTATTTATTCTGTTTTCATGCTTGTGTCAATTTTATTTATTCAGTAAAGAAAATCTTATTGAGAGTTTTTTGATCTTTGAATACAACGCTCAGTCCATTACACTGTGAACGTTGAAAACAAAAACTTCGGAGTGACTTAAAGTACACGTTTTTTACCTACCAAATTAGTATTTTAGGTCATCACTCAATTTATGGTTTTATTGGAACCGATTATCATGAATAATTTTAGTCAGTGGCGTAGTTTTAGGGATACAATTTTAGTAAAATTCGGTAATAGTCTTTCATTCTAAAAAACTAGATTCAAAATTGTACCAAACAACATTAAGTACAGTTTCAGCAAAATATAGCAACAAAGTCATATCCCGTCATTTATCATTTGCTTGTTTTAAAGTTTGTAAAACTTTAGATCAACGGAGCTCTTAGGCTAACCTAAGCTAAAACTGTGACTGAACTTTAAAAATTACCTAAAGTAGAGAAACCACTCAAAAGCGTTTATTTTATTAATTAGTATATATTTGTTTTTGTGATTTTTAGTACCATTGCTAATTCTTCTGATTAGAATTGCAAATTAAGCACAGCAGTAACTAACGCTGTGAGCATCATAAGCTTTTAAGTAACGCCAATTGGATTATCGACAATAAGATGTCGGATATTCGACTAATTTTAAATAGACTAGAATAAAATGGGAAAAAGAAGTGCTTTTATCGTGTTTGCGGCCCCATGGTAAGCTTTCGAGGTTTTTGCTTTATACTAGCACGAATTTCAATTAAACAAGATGCTGAAAGCTACGATTAAGGTTGGTGTAAAACTTGATTAAGCCTCCGTGCCTAGTCTACATGCTTTTAATTATATTCTTGCGGCCTTGGTTGTATGTAAAATTAAAATTGGCCACTTGCTGGGGAAAGCAGTTGATTATTTAATCATTACTCTGGTACTACTCACTCCGACGCTCATAGCTTTGCATAATCAACGGAATACTTAGCCCACAAACGCTAGCAAAAAGTTTACTGTAAATGCCTTAACTTACCTTTCTTGCATAATGTTCCTTCAGAGCAACACTTGGCACAAATTGGACTTGGTGCGATATTTAAAAGTTATAATTGCAATTTGCAATTTAAGAAAATAGTAGGGAGTTAAGCCCGGTTCATAGTTGTCCGTAAGCGCTGTCCGTGTCCGAGTCCGTGTCCGTGTCCGTAAAATTAGTTTGATTCACAGTTGTCCGGATGTCCATAAGAACTTGTCCGTGAGTGTCCGCAAAGGCTGTCCGGATGTCCTGAAGGCAAGTTGAATTCAGTTCAACTTTTGTCCGTGTCCGTAAGGAATTATCCAATCAGATTATAGCCTTTATAAGTCACGTGTACGTGCGTGTACATAAAATTCCTCCGCGCATTGCAAAATTTTGTTAAATTGGTCGTAATTTCAGCTCAGTAGCTTCATTTTAGTGTGATTAGAACGTTTTTTTTGATTTTTCCAGGCTTGCATTTTTACACGGCTGGTACTCTGCAGAATGAGTAGGCGTTATTTTATTATGCATACTAAGTGTCCGTAGAGTGTCCGTAGAAGTATGAATTAATGCTGCTGCGGACACGGACACGGACAAATGTTACGGACAAGCTTCCGGACACGGACACGGACTCGGACACGGACAACTACGGACAGTTCCGAACTACTATGAACTAGGCTTTAAACAGACTGTTGCTTAATCTAGTACTGCATTATGCTGTATCAGAACAGCATTGTTTCAGAATTTCATTAGTGATACTGATCTTACG
This sequence comes from Trissonchulus sp. WLG1_4, assembly GCA_030248245.1. Lineage (NCBI taxonomy): Eukaryota > Metazoa > Nematoda > Enoplea > Enoplida > Ironidae > Trissonchulus > Trissonchulus sp. WLG1_4. The sequence goes on from JASANF010010756.1 coordinate 39,425, forward strand.
GTAGATGTGGCGTGTAAGCGTGCACAAGCACGAGATTTTACCCCCCCCCACCCCTAGGCGTTATTTGCGCTATTTGCGCTATTGTAGTTCCCAGCTCAAAAACGCCACTCCCCCACCCCTAGGCGCTATTTGCGCTATATGCGCTACTATAGTTTCCAGCTCAAAAACGCCCCTCCACCCTATACGCCCCCAAAAACGCTATTTGCGCTATACACGCTACGACAGGTACCCTTTGCTATTTGCGCTAATTAGGCGTTATTTTGTGCTATTGGCTAATTTATTGAGTAAGTGCCCACCCCCCCCCCCCGGTTGTCGGGTTTGTAGGGCTTTCCATTCCTCGCTCCCTGTTAGTCAAAATTGTAGGCAATAACCCAACATGACTTTCCATTCTTCGTCCTATTGGTTACTTAAAATGAACCCCTAGAATGGTAAAAAGATTCAGTAGGCGCCCACCCCCCCCCCCCCCCCCCCCCGGGGTTGGGTTTGTAGGGCTTTCCATCCCTCGCTCCTATTAGTCAAAATAAGGCAATTACCCAACATAACTTTCCATTCTTCGCTCCTATTGGTTACGCAAAATGAAACCCTAGAAGCGTAAAAAGATTCATAAATAAAAAAAAAGATTCGTAAATAAAGTATTCTCCAGCATATTAATATACTACTAAAAACAGATCATTAAAGGAAATAACCAAAAAACATATATAACTTACTTGTTAAGCAGGAAAACAACGAGAAATAGTTTAAAGCAATAATGAGTCAATAATCATAATAAGATAATAATAATCAAGTCCAAGCAGCGTCCAAGCGCCTAAATAGCGCAAATAGCACCATCTGGTGCAATAAGCGCTGTTTTTTAAGCCTACAAAAAAATAGCGCTTGTAGCACGTTGATGCGCTATCGTTGTGCTATATGCGCTATTTTTTTATATCATCGACTACAACACAAACAAAATTTAAAAATAATTTTAAAATTATTCTAATTTATTGAGAGACCGTATACTCACTAAAAAGGACAAAAATTTTCAATAAATTAGCCAATAGCACAAAATAGCGCCTAAATAGCGCAAATAGCACCCTCAGGTGCTATAAGCGCTATTTTTTAAGCCTATGAAAAAATAGCGCTTATAGCACTTGGATGCGCTATCGTTTTGCTATATGCGCTATTTTTTAATATCGTCGACTAGAACACAAACAAAAATTTAGTGCATATAGCGCAAATACCTGTTAGCATAAGTTTAGCGGAACAAAAACCGAAACATAGTTTTGTGTAATTGGTCATCCAATGTGACTACATGCTACGACATGCGGGTACGAATACAAGACTAGTAGAAAAAGTTTTTGTTTTGTAAAAGATTCACTGAGACGATATTGCTGCTTTCTCACACACCGCCTCAGCTGAAGGCTCTGTGACCGCCATTCCGAGTTTATCACGTAGAAATTGGAACTTAGGTTTGAACAGGGGTTTTGTGAAAATGTCTGCCAGCATTTCTTCGGTAGGACAGTATCGTAAAGTTATTTCCCCGGACTCCACTTTTTCTCGAATGAAGTGGTACCGAACATCGACATGTTTGGTTCGCTTGTGGCCCACTGGATTTCGTGCCATCGCTATGCACCCTTGATTATCTTCCCATAAAATAGTAGGTTTCTCTTGCGCTTGCCGAAGCTCCCCTAAGAGTCGGCGTAGCCAGACCGCTTCCTGGCTTGCTTGACTGGCTGCGATGTACTCTGCTTTTGTGGACGAAAGTGCAACACAGCCTTGTTTCTTGCTGGCCCAGCTTATTGGTCCTCCACTCAGCTTGAATACCCACCCGGTATTAGACTTTCGGCCAACGTTGTCGCCTGCCCAGTCCGCATCGACATAACCTTGTAAGCAAACTCGGTTCTCACCCAACTTGGTAAAGCACAAGCCCAAATGTTCCGTACCTTTTAGGTAGCAAAAAATCCGTTTGACCGCGGTCCAATGCTCCTGACTCGGGTTAGACATGTTCTGACTTACAAAACGAACTGCCGCAGTTAAGTCAGGCCGAGTTGCAGTTGTGGCATAGACTAGCATACCGATGGCTGACTGGTATAGCTCTTTTGACTCGCCATCAAGTTGCTCTGCTTTGATTTCTTTATTGGTATCCAACGGAGTAGTGACTGGCTTGCAGTCTTGCATGCCAAATTTGTCCAACATCTCTTGAATGTACCTTTTCTTGCTCAGTTTTAAGGTACCTTGGTCCCGATTGCGATGAACCTGCACACCGAGGCAATAATGCAGTTCACCCATATCACTCATCTTGAACTGCGCCTTCAAACATTCCTTTGTTTCTGTGAGAATTTTGTTATTGGCAGCAGCCAACATTAAATCGTCAATGTATACTGCAAAAATAACCAGCACAGTCTCATCTTTTACTTTTACGTATACGCAAGAATCAGCCTTGCATTGGATAAATCCACTTTGTTTCAGGAATTTGTCAAGAGTTTTGTTCCAGCAGCGGGCTGCCTGCTTTAGACCGTACAGGCTTCTCCTCAATCGACACACTAAATGTTCTTGCCCCGGCTGCACGTACCCTTCTGGCTGTACCATGTAAGTTTCTTCACTTAATGAACCGTTCAAGAAAGCCGTCTTGACGTCCATTTGATGAAGCTCCATATTGTGCTGTACCGCGACGGCAAGGAAGCATCGGATTGAGTTATGGCGGGCAACTGGTGAGAATGTTTCCTCATAGTCAATCCCAGCCTCCTGCGTGAAACCCCTTGCTACTAAACGTGCTTTGAATCGATCAACGCCCCCGTCAGCCTTGTACTTGACCTTAAAGATTCATTTACAGCTAACAGGTACCCGGTCTTCTGGCAACTCTACAAGTTCCCATGTTCCATTCTCCAACAAAGACTGGTACTCATCGAATGCCGCTTTTTTCCACTCGTTGCTCCATGGACCGTTGTGTGCTTCGCGCATTGTTTTAGGTTCGTGAATCCGAACGGCAAGCGTGGCTTCGCTTTCTGCCGCCATCGCATCTCCATCCTCATGGTCGAATGTGTCTTCCAAAAATACCACATCCTGTGACCTAATGGCCTTGCGATTCGACAGCTGGAACAATTTGTAGCCCTTGCTTCCATCGCAATACCCGACAAAACGACATGGGATGGCTTTTGCGTCCCACTTCTTCCTGTGCTTCTTATGCAGATGCACGTAGGCGATGCACCCAAACACCCTTAGATGGCTTACATCTGGCGTTTTTCCGGTCCAAATTTCGAATGGAGTTTTTTTGTCATCCAGCGCCTTTGTCAGACACCGATTACGCACATATACTGCCGTATTGACCGCTTCTGCCCAGTATCCAGCAGACAAACAGGCACCTTTGAGCAGGCTCCTTGCGCTTTCTTGTATAGTTCTATCCATCCGCTCTGCGACGCCATTCTGCTCTGGCGTATCAGGCAACGAAGTATGCCGTTGAATTCCGTGTGCTGAGCAATACAAGATAAATTCATTTGAGGTATATTCTCCGCCGTTATCACTCCGCAGGATCTTGAGTGGTCGACCGTGAGATTGCGTTTGCATCCATGTGGTACTCTTTGAACTTTGACAGAACCTCGTGCTTTCCTCGAATCATATACACTTTTGTGTATCTTGATTTATCGTCAATGAACGTTACGTTAAGTACTTGACTTGCCAAATGACTCTTGTTCCATTGGACCGCAAATATCACTATGTACCAAATTCAAAATGTCACGTGCCCGTGTTCCCGGACCTTTGGATATTGACCTATGCATTTTTTCCACAATGCAACTAATGCAGTGTGCCGGCGCAACAGCGTATTGCAGGTCTCGATCCATGCCAGTAACTGCTTGCTTCCTCGATGCTTGAATTAGACTGCTATAGTTTATGTGCCAAAATCTCGCATGCCACAGCTCTAAACTTGCTCCGCACCCGTCACCTACAGCCACCACTGAAGCTAGGCATAGCACAGTGCAACACAGTTTATACAGGTTACCTTGCAAAAATCCTGTCTATCACTTTATTTTGTTTGGTGATTCGGCACTCAGTGTCTGTGAACTCCACTGTTGCACCCTTTGCAGTAGCTGCACGGACAGAAAACAAATTCTTCCGCATTTTTGGCGCATACAGTACATTTGTAAGCCGTGCCACGGTCGCGCCATGTTTTCCCTTCAGCTTGAGCTTTACTTCGCCATGTCCAAGTGCATAAACAGCGTGGTCATCCCCAAGCTTGATTAGCTTTGCCTCCTGAAATGGTACATAGTTTACCATTGCGTCTTTGGTATGCGTGATGTGACTTGTGGCCCCGGAGTCAACGTACCAACTCTTTTCTTCCAAAATCTCTGTGTTGGATTTTGTACAGTGGCTTCCAATCAGTGTTTCTTCATCTTGACAGGTCTCTGAACTTTCATTAGCTGGATTTGCTTTTTCAGGCCTGTATTGGAACTGCTGTCTTTTCCTGCATTCGTAGGCGTAATGGCCCGGTATTCCACAAACGTGACATTTGCCTTTTTTTCTGGAATCTCCGTTTGGATTCGTACTTTGATTGCCGTATTTCGCCTTTTGCTGCGGTCAATGCTGCTCTTTGACTGAAAAACGCTTTGTCAGTAGAGCATCTTCAGACTTGGATTTTTCTTGAGTGTGTTGCTCCAACTTTTTACTTTCTTCGTGCAGAAGACGAGCCGTCAAAAAATCCATCGTCAAGTTATCGCATTATCGCAGCGTGACTCCAATGCTGTAATGAGGCTAGCGCTGCTTTCAGGCAAACTTGCAAGCAGCGTAGTCACGACATCATCTTCAGACACTGGAGCTTCTATCGCTTCTAACTCATCAGCCAAGGACTTGACTGCATTAATGTGATCAATCATGTGATCCCCTTCGGACATCAGAATAGTGAAGAACTTCCGTCGCGAAACAGTTTGTTCGACAAACTTTTCTTTTCGTAAACGGCACATAACATCTCCCATGCTTCTGGTCCGGTCTTGGCTGAGCGCACCAGCTGGAGTTGCTTGTCCTCCAAATTCAGACACAACGTAGCAAGGGCTGTTCTTTCCTTTCGGCGAAAGTCTGCCCTTTGACGCTCTGTTGCTCTGTCGTCTGGCTGTTCAGCAGTACCGTCCACATGGTCCCAAAGATCTTTCGACTCTAGGAGCATTTGAATTTTAAACTTCCACAGTCCAAAGTTTTTGCCGTCAAATTTGCTGATCTTGACATCAGCATCAGTATTGCGTGATGCCATAATAACTCAGAATCCAAAAAAATTCAAAGTCAAAAATAGCAAAAGTTAGAAGAACGTCTCTGGGCCCATAACCGTTAGCATAAGTTTAGCGGAACGAAAACCGAAACACAGTATTGTGTAATTGGTCATCCAATGTAACTACATTGCTACGACATGCGGGTACGAATACAAGACTAGTTGAAAAAGTTTTTGTTTTTTAAAAGATTCACTGAGACGATATTGCTGCTTTCTCACAATACCTTTGATAGCGCATATAGCGCAAATAGCGCATATAGCACCTTCGATAGCGCATATAGCGCAAAAAACGCATAGCACCCCCAAAAAGCGCTATAGCGCAAATAGCGCATATAGCACCTTCGATAGCGCATATAGCGCAAATAGCGCATACAGCACCCCCAAAAAGCGCTATAGCGCAAATAGCGCATATAGCACCTTCGATAGCGCATATAGCGCAAATAGCGCATATAGCACCCCCAAAAAGCGCTATAGCCAAATAGCGCATATAGCACCTTCGATAGCGCATATAGCGCAAATAGCGCATATAGCACCCCCAAAAAGCGCTATAGCGCAAATAGCGCATATAGCAAATTCCATAGCGCTTATAGCGCATATAGCGCATATAGCGCATAAAAAAGCGCTATAGCACAAAAAGTGCTATTTCGATTTCGCTTACACGCGTTCGTTACCGATCTTACACTGGTGAAACCTGTCGGGGTGCTGTTTCACAGACTGTCAAACGTTGTCTAATCTCAATAAATTAATAAGATGTTATGTTTTAGGCAATTATTTGTAGCACGGTCAAGCGTGCTCTCATGTGCATATTTGTACAGGGAAACGCCGAGTGCGTGGCATGAGTGAGCGAGTGCCAAGCACGAGGGTTTCCGTGCACACGCGCATTCAGATGTATGAGAATAGGCTCGATCGATCGATTGTTCTAAAAAGTACTTGTACATATCACGACTTAAAATCATACTGACTTAAAAATTTAGTAAACTTAATCATACTGACTTAAAAATCTAGAAAAAATAGTATGGGTTACGGCACTGGTTGGCGTGCTATATATGTCTATACGCATGTTTCTGTGAACTCCGAATGCACCTGCACGAGGGTTTCAAACATGCGTATTAAAAGACAAACTGATTTCAGAAATTGTTGATCCGCGAGCTCAAAAATGAGCGATTTGCGATTTGAAGCTAATATCACTAAAAAATTGCAACCGGGCAAAAAATATTGCAATATTTGCAATTCAATATCACCTCCTTAACCCTTTAATGCCCAGAGCATCTCACGCCAGGCAGCCTGATTCTGACACCTTCTAGTTTTTGACCATTGCTCTAGTTACGTGCATCGTAGAGAGATTGCGAAACCACCATTCGATAGAAAAATGAATGGTGAATAAAACATAATGTGCCAAATGGCAGCTCTGGGAATTAAAGGGCTAATTACTTTTAGCGCAACAAACAGAGCTATAAGTTGCTTGTAATTTGGTTTTAATAACGTACGTAAAATTTTCAGTGATTCAAAAAAATCAAGACTGATGGGGATCGTACCACAATATTCTGAATTGCAATCAGACTCCTTATCCATTAGGATATCCAGACACCGACACAGCCTTGCTACGGATAAGCTGGTCACTTTGGTAGTTGTCACCCTGTAGTTAGGACGCATATATACTGAATGTACGCAGCTACAGCAATACATACAGAGTCTGTATTACAGACAGTAACTAAGTCCACTACACTGCCGCTGTTCTATATGAGAAATATTAGGCAACTTTATGTCAGAATTGGACTGGCCTAGTGGTTAGGACTAGAGTTCGCAACGGGTCGAAGTTTTTCGACCCGACCCGACCCGACCCGAGGTAGATTCCAACCCGACCCGACCCGACCCGACCCGAACCAACCTGGTTTCTCGTTAAGCTGCTATAAAAACTCTTAAACACAAAATTTTCTTGTGAAGTTTTTGTTATTAGTTTTTCGTGATATGTAGGTGATACGTTCTGTGAATCTTCAGTCCAGTAGTCATTCTGCCACGAGTCCATTAGACTGAGAAAATGGTCAAACCAACAAAATTCAACGTAAAAATTTAGAATTTTTACCCAAGATTTTTGACCCGAACTGACCCGCTTAACCCGCGGGTCGGAAAATGTCAACCTGACCCGACCCGTACAGGCCCAACCCGACCCAACCCGACCCGACCCGACCCGATTGCGAACTCTAGTTAGGACGGTGGATTAGAAAACCGCGTACTTGACGGCGGTGGTGCGATTCATCTTGTCTTTACTTTTTTTTTGCTATTTCTGCAGCGTGTGCTATAAGTAGGACGGACGCTGTGGCGTGCAACTTACTTATACTGCACGCTACAACGTGTAGGGTGCAGTAAAGTTGCTTGAAGTAAATTACTTGAACTTTTTGTCCATAACCGTTTAAATAACAATGGGGGATTTCTAACGTTTAATTTGTTTTTTTTTGATTTAAAATTCGTATTTACTAATTATTATTGACAAAAGAAAAACGAAAAACGAAAAAACTGTTGAAAAAATGACGAAAAAACTGTTTTGGAGTCATGCATGTGAAATCAGCTAGCTAGAATATCCAGTTAGTTAGTGTGATATGCAAATTAGCTAAAATACGCCTGAAAGTTGTACAACATGTGTCAACACTAAAAGCAAGTTTATTAGTTTGTCGGTATTTTTCTAGTCTGTGAATCATTCAAGCAGGCATGTAATGTTCAAGTTTTAATTTCATTTTTAAGTAAGGGTGCTTTGTCTTCGTAATTATAGGTAAGCAAAAAATATGAGAATTCAAATGAGTGGTTATTAGCTATGATTGTAATAAACACAACTTATAAACATATAATTACCTCAAACACTAATTACCTTTGTTAGTTGAGTCTTAATTACCAGCAAACATAGAATTCTTAATTACTAGCAATGTCTTACTGTAGCGTTCTTGTCTAATTGCCTTTATTAACTGCATAGTTTTTGACGAATTGTTGGGATTTGTTTTTGTGTAATTTTTTTGATTAACGCTTTGTTTATTGTCCATAATTATTTTTCAAGTTTTCGACCTATAACGCTATTCTATGGAGAGATATTTATTTAGTATGTGTGGGCTTGCCTGGATTTAGCAAAACATTGCCGGTAGAATACATAAAGTCAGTCTTAGCTCATTTTTGCTAAACGCAGTCTAAGAGCAGAAATCTAATCTATGTACGTAATTCATGCACATTTTTTGTTATGATGCTCTTAATTACTAAAATAGAGCGTCTTGGACTGGTTTCAACGTTAGACTGCATTTTTTAATTCCATCTGTTTTTAACATTTTCGACGTGTATGTTGATCAACAGATAAAAAATATCGATCCCATATTAGTGCTTGACCTCTGTCTATACGATTAATAACGACAACAAAAAATGTGATCGAAATTTTGCTTTAATTAAAATCAAACTTATACATTCACCTATTTTCACCACTTACATTGTCACATATTTTCGATTAAAAAATGGGAGCTATGGTCTAGTGGTTAGCATTCTCGGCGCCGGCACGACCGGCCCAGGTTCGACTCCCGGCGTCTCTATTTCTATCTTTCAAAATCTGAGACACACTCCGAAGATGAGCACATTAGCGTTAGCAGCACACAGAGAATACGAAATCAAAATTAAAGACTTGTTGGGCTGTGGCCCAATAGGAAAAAGTCCCGAATTTTTACGCGGCGGCCTCAGCCGCCGCGTATATACTATATTACAGCAGCTCAATCTACCACGTATCTTCTGCTGCTGTGTAGAATTGCAGTGGAAAAGTTGCTAGGTCCGAAAATACATTAAATGTGTGTGTGTGTGTGTGTTCTTGGTGTGTGGTAATCTGTAATCTCAGTAAAGTGTAGTGAATATGCCGTACATACATAGTGATTTCGTTATCACCCGCGTACAGTGTTGACAAGAGCACAGAGTTCCGACAGACACAAATCAACACAGCGCACAGATTATCGCGCAAGTGCTGGTGCCTTTTGCATACCTACAGAAACAATAATTTGACAAAACCTGTCACATTAATGTTTTCTAGATTGTAATTAAGCACGTCCGAACCTGAATATTTCAAAGTTTAGAAAATAGTGGCCACATGCGGTAGCATCAAGAACTACTGTATGGCATTTCGCGATGCCGTGATCGTCACTGCGTAATTTGGCAATGAGACTTACGTAACATGCGGGTTACACGTCGTTTAGTTTGAAATATCGTGTTTTAGAATGAACTTGAAATCGCAGACGGTTTTTACAATAACTATTAGTTTTCAAATTGAAGTTGAAAGCAAGCTAAGACCACGAAAACATGTACGTAGCTAGTTCTAATTTTATATATGTAAAAGTGTTATTTTAAAAGTTTTGCTGCCGCGTTTTATATTCGAAGAATATCTTCGGCACATAAGCATGTCGCAGCTAATTGTATGTTATCGAAAATCAGTTTAACTTTACTCGCAAAACGTGCTTGTTACTGCATTGATTGATCAGGCTTTTTCTTTGTTGTCGAAGGTATTTTTTGCTGCCCGATTTTCATTTTGCTTCTTATTGTCATGTTCTTGCTAATTAAGAAATGTATCTAAGAAGAGCGTTCGCTTAACAAGGCCGTCTTCTTAGGTGAAATATGAACGCATTTAACGAGAAGCTATTATATTATTAATTTTCTTACAGTAAGAAATAGGAATAAAATAATTTATGTGACATACGACAAGCTAAGAGGCGTATTATTAAATATGTTTTCCTGAAAATTAGGTAACAATTTGCTAGCGTTTTGACGAAATTCCATACGTATTGTGGCATATCTCTGGCATAATCTATCTTCATAACCTGTCTCCAATTCTGACATTGCTATTCAATCAATTTTAGAGTTTAGCTGTGACTAAAATGTTGAATATTAGATCAAACTACTTCTGTGACGAGTTTTCACCTCAAACTTTTGATTAATAAGTTAGAAATATTAGGTATCTAAATAACAATCATGAATAACAGCTTCAATTAATTATTTGCTAATTCACGAGAAACAGTGTTTAGGCGATACTATGTCAATGTCTTTGAAGTGCCACCTAGTGTCGGTGCAAAATAAGTAGGTATTATTTAGCTACTTGAAACTTAATTGTCACAGTAAAACCATTTAGACAAATTTAATCAATACAATTGTCTATATTTCTGATCAATTTTGGTGCCAAGGCAGAAATTGCGACAAAAATTGACGCTTCCGAGTAAACAAATATTAACGTTAGGATAGCCAAATAATAGTAGTACTGAGTAGTAGTCTCAGTCTATAGAAGAAACTATATAGATGTAAGATAGTGCAGTGCAGCATGTTCTTACGTGGGACAAAAAAGCTAATGCCGACGGACCCTCTACATGTACAAAACGCAATCAGTTGCAACAACGCGTCTTACAGAAATGAAAATTACGAGGTGTAATAGTGGGGTCAGCAGGCTGCAGATTTTTTCCGATGGTCTTTTTCATACACTATTTTAAGTGGATTAGATTAACTAGATTATTTTCAGTAACTCAACATAAGATTGACAAAAGTTTATAAAACTTTTAGAACGATTAAACATAGTCATCCGCATTTACATGCAACATTTTATGAAGTTAAATTGATCGTATGCTTAGTTATTGCTTAGCTTATCTAATCCAATTAATATGCAAAGGCGATTAGTTTTAAGTCATTCATTACATTTTGGAAGAATCTCATTCTGGTAACAGTCGCCACTTTACGAGTGGCATTTTGAGGATGATTTTCAATTTCTTAAGTTCAATGCTGTGTTGAAATACTTGTTTACTACGGTAAATGATATAAGCCCTTAGCTTGTTTAATAGTGAAACAATAGTCAGTCAGTTCAAAATTTTTACTTCTTGTGAACTCATCAGCAGTAGAGTTAAAAAAGTTTAATGAATGTGTAATGTACCTATCTTAAAATCAGTGACAAGCGTCACTGTCAGACTGGTGTTCCGTCAAGTCTTTTTCCAACGAGTTAGAGTTTTAAGAATATTTTCCCGTTTGGATCCCCAGAAAGAACTCCCAAGGGGGGGGGCGCGGGGCCACTAATTGTGGACCCTCTGGGAAAAGAAGCTTACACACTGAGAGTTACCTATTGAAGTTTTATCAGCAGCAATGATAATGAAAATTTTGAAGAATGTTTCAATGACTAAATGTCTTCTTGAGCTTTACAGATTCCAATATGTATGCATACGTTTATTCTGACACGTTTTTCCCTATCTTGATTTTAAATAGGTAACTAATTTAATATCAATAACTAACTTTCAATATTATTTACACGTAAGCTGTTTGTTTTCCCATTCAACTGACAGCTAACCTTTTGAACTTCAGTTTTTGTTTAGCTGTCCTGCCCATTTATTAAGCAAACTATCATTTGTATGACAGAGTTGTCCATTGTTAACCATTTTTCAATGAAAGTAATCAGTAGGTTTTTTAGAAAACAATTTGCAACTATCGATACTGAAAAAAACTTGTTGTTTCGATTTATGTATAATTGGCTGAGTTGCACAATGATCAGCAAGCAAATGCCTTATTCCTTATAAAAAATATATTTAGCGACTTAACTAAAACTGACTTCTTGATTAATAAATTAGTCAACTGATTGACTAATTTGCAAACTAATCTTGCATACTAAGTTTTAGTGCTTTGAAAATGGGTTTGAAAGCGAGCAAATTTGGGGCCGCTGTGTCCATTTTGATAAAAAAAGAAAATTACAGAATGCGAAATAAACTATTCAGGCTACTGTAACAGTCCCATTTTTTTGTTTTTCAACAATTTTTTAAGTGTATATCCTACGATAAGTTTGTTTTATAGCAAATGTTTGTACGTTTAGCCTTTTTGGCTATTTTTTGACAATATTTCTTACCACCTTCTTTTTTTTAAATCCGGATGTTCAACCATAGACGCTTTAAATTCACCTACAACTATAGATGAACACAGGCGTGGACGCGGATCCGAAATTTTGACCCGCGATCTAACCCAACCCGCGGCTTGACACTCGTTGTTAGCTCACCCAACCCACACCGTACCACTCACGCGGTACCAGTCGACCAACAACCCATTTCGATCCACCATGGTTAAGGGCCTTATCCAAAATTGGATGTAACGGATTCAATTCAAATTAATTTTGCTACTAGCGCAGCACAAAATGAAAATAGCCGGCTGCAATTTTGCCCCACATGGCTCACATACAGTACCTCGGTGTGTGCCAAGCTTCAATAAATTACGTTAAGCTGACGCTGCGTTATTGACGAAATGAAAATTAATCTAATCCGATAAATTCAATTTTGGATAAGATCCTAAGATGCTATACCTATATAAATGATTGTTTTTCACTGATTCCCAAGACTATTGTCCACACTGTACGTTGTTCACATTGCTACGAAAATCAAATGGCACTACTGCGCAGACCTATATTTTTGTAAACTGGTATCTACATAACTTGCTGAATTCGCGCAAGTTCAAGTACCCACAACCCGCCTTTCACCCCTAGATATACATCAGTCATAGTAAAAACTTACTTTATACCTTTTCTCTTATACCTAATTTACAAGAAACGTCTTATAGAAGTAATATACAAAAAACTGCTACGTAACCACTAAAAAATTAACCGAAACTAATTATTTTACAAGCAGTCAAGGATAATAAGTCAGATTACGTCAGAAAATCTAGGAAAACTTGTCGCAAGATTTATCAACACTAATTTTTCTAATAAGACTATCAACCTTCAGATTTTTAACAATGCTTATTAATTTATTCAATTAATAATTAATTAATTAGCTTAATTGCATCAAGATTAATGAGTAGTCTTTGTTAAAATCATTATTTTAATCAATTTTTTGCAGAAGATTCAATTTAAAATCAAATCGCGCTCAAAATTATGCACCCAGTTTGTGACATCACTGACATGTTCCTACGGTCACAAGTGCAAGGCGTTTTTTGTACTTAAAAACGCACAAAAAATGTAGTATTTACAAGTTATTTTTACCATACCTTTCAGCTTAGTGTTTAATTTTCTAGTTGTCATATTTACAGGTAATGGATTCAAGTCCTCAGTTCATCATTTTAAATAACTAATATGAGAAATAATTAAAAATTTTAAACAAGTACCTCCCCTTATAACCTTATCCCATCTGGAGTTTATAATTCATGATTAACGATAAAATTAATAGTAGTGACAGATATCCTAATGTTTCTAGCTTTCGTTTCAAGCCTTGAAATTTTAAGACTTTTATTTTTTTGACATTTTCGCTAGCTTATTCTGCTTATAAAAGCAAGCTTTCATTAATTAGGCACATTTTAGCAGTTACTTCTGACCTACGCTAACCTAGGCGCACCTAGCCTAGATTCGTTACCTATCAAACCTACTTATCGGAGAAATAAGAAATACAATTTTAACTGATCTGCTTTTGTTGAACTGATCTTTGTTTTCGAAACACTTTAACTTGCTTTCTAATTTTTATAAATCCTGACTTGTTAAGCCAGCTTCACTTACTTGTCCGTATCCGTAGCTCATGCTTATATTCTAGTCTTTATCATTTTGTCCTTAACCAGTTTCAGGAAACGACATTGAGCTAATTTGTTGCACACATAAAGTTAATGTCAAGTGAAATATGTGTTTCGATTCTGTTAATGCTGCGGAATGCCGACCAAAATTCTACTAGTTCTTGTCCCTATTCTGAAGGACAGGTATGAACCGGGCCTTAAGCTCAAAAGGACAAATGTAGAAAATGGACGTATATGTATTTGTTAATTTCTACCAAGAGTGAATGCCTCAGGAAAATAGCAATCTTTGCATGTTGAAAATAAGCAATTAAAGGTTATCTAATTTACCAGCATCAGTTAATAAATGTTTATGCTTACGATTAAACAACGTTAACTACTTTTATCACTTTTCACATGTAATTCGACAATTAAAATTATCATATTTCTTTAATGCTGAAAATATTTTCAGCTTTTAGAATCGCTTATTAGCACTGTATTGCTCATACCATTTTCTACCCATTTCTCTGTCGAGTCCAAGGTTGGAGTTCAGAAAGGTGGTTTACTAAACCATTTACAAAACAGACATGCTGTACTGCAGGTTTGAAATTTCAACTGACATAAAATCACGGTGAAGAATAATCTACAAAATTTGCTAACGAATCAGGCAATAATTCTTTAATTAAATCATGTGCCGAATTCATGCAAAACGTACGTAAAACCATGGCTTAGTAATTTCACCTTTGTGAAATCCACCCAAAAGGGTTTTCTAGAGTTCCAGTTATGTCTAATCTTTCACAAAGTTATCCAGAATCCTATTAATAATAAAGTTTCATTATAGTTATAGATTTG
>JASANF010010757.1:0-12099 GCA_030248245.1 Trissonchulus sp. WLG1_4
TTGTAGTCCGCTGTTAGTACATATATAACAAATACAGAAGTTTTTCACTTCGATTCTGTGTATACGTGAGCAGCTTGCGCATTTTGGGGGGGGGGTTCGAAGCGACTTTTCCGCCGTTTTTTTTGTGTCTTAGTATATACGGATCAACATATAAAAGTCAACATTAGCTTCCATCTAAAGTTTTGATGGAGATTAGTATAGAATTGATTGGATTAAACGGGAAGCAGGAATAACAATTTCACAGGGAGACCCGTATGTAAGTTTTGCAATTCATACAAAATTTACATACTTCGTGTAGGAGTCGACGTGCTCCCCTTTGACCCTGTTATGTGTATGCTTTGAAGCCTTCAAATATAATAGCCTAAAAATTTACTACATTAAATTTTGGAAATAATTTTTTCAGCAACTGAAACGTTTGAAAACCAGCAACAAAAAGAACAAAAAAATATTTAAAAATAAAAAATAGAGCAGAAAAAATCTGCAGTGGATTCATCGATCTTCGATTTCTCTTTTCAGATTTTTTGTGCATTTTTACTTCACTGACAAATCTCAAAAAGTCTTTAAAAGTCTATTTTGTCTTTTCCGCTGTAATATGTATTTATTATCTTGGGCTTAGGCTGAGTGCCAGGCCCGTATTCACATACTAAGGCCCGTATTCACATACTAAGTGTAACGCTTAAACTTAGTGTTTACACTTAGTGTTAGCGCTTATAAGCGCTAAGTGTTATTCACAAACTTGAACTTCTACCATGCTAAACATACTAAAGCGCTTAGCGCTTAGCAAACGCTTAGCGTTTGTTTGTGAATAACACTTAGTATGTGAATACGGGCCTAAGTGTAACGCTTAAACTTAGTGTTTACACTTAGTGTTAGCGCTTATAAGCGCTAAGTGTTATTCACAAACTTGAACTTCTACCATGCTAAACATGCTTAAGCGCTTAGCGCTTAGCAAACGCTTAGCGTTTGTTTGTGAATAACACTTAGTATGTGAATACGGGCCATAGTCTATCATTCGTTCTGAGCACAGGAAAAAATCTGATTACAAAAAAGTTACAAAAAAGTTACAAAAATATTACAAAACGGTTTTTGTAATTTTTTTGTAACTTTTTTGCAATTTTTTTGTAACTTTTTTGTAATTTTTTTGTCATTTTTTTGTAATTTTTAAAAATTTTATTTTTTGGTTTAAAGTTGGCAAAAACACATTTCAAGACATACAGATGTAAAAAAGGCATCCTGACCTTAACCGTATTTTTAATTTTTTTCGATTTTTTTGAAATAATTTGCTTTTCAACGTTTTGTAATTTTTTTGTAACTTTTTTGTCATTTTTTTGTAATATTTTTGTAACTTTTTTGTAATTTTTTTGTAATTTTAGAAATTTCATTTTTTGCTTCAAATTTGGCAAAAATACATTTCAAGACATAAAAAGCATCCTGACTTTGAAATAGCTGTATTTTTAATTTTTTTTCTATTTTTCAAAAAATATGGCATGCTTTTCAACGTTTTGTAATTTTTTTGTAACTTTTTTGTTTTTTGTCTCATTGTTTTGCTTAAAATTTGGCAAAAACACATATAGACATAGAAATTGTGTCCTTTTCAGCGTTCTGTATTTTTTCGTCATTTTTCTGTGATTCTGTCATTAATTTTGGTATCATTGAAGTTTTTTGCAGCTTACATCAACGGTAAAGATGATGCAAAATCGTACTGGTGCTGAAGACGATAGGGATGTCATCCTTTGGATTCAACAAGATTCATGATCCCGTTATATATTAAATATGTATGTACATATATATTTAATATGCACATTTTCAGCATATGTGCAGATTTCTTCATATTTTTATCATATGTTTTCAACCTTCCGCTCCCCCAGCGTATATATGTATGTATATATTTTTTAGTAAATCTGGGTTATCTTTTTATATGAATTAAAATTGGTCAATTTGTAGATATATTGATCGTAAATTTTCAAAATCGTCAAGTGGGAATAACTTACAAAAAAGTTACAAAAAAATTACAAAAAAGTTACAAAAAAGTCACAAAAAAGTTACAAAAAAATTACAAAAAAGTTACAAAAACATTTTTGTATTTTTTATTAAAAACTGGTTTTTTATATAGAATTCAGCCAGTTTGTAGATATACTGATCGCTAAAATTCAAAATCGTCAACTGGGATAAAACTTACAAAAAAGTTACAAAAAAGTTACAAAAAAATTACAAAAAAGTTACAAAAAATTTTGTATATGTTTTCAACTGCAAATTACAAAAAAGTTACAAAAAAATTACAAACTTGCACTCGAATTACAAAAAAATTACATAAAAGTTACAAAAAAATTTCAAAATTATTACAAAAAATGACAAAAAAGTTACAAAAAATTACAAACTTGCACAGTGAAATTACAAAAATGTGACATAAAAATTACAAATTTATTACATATTGTTTGTAATAAATTTGTAATTTTTTTGTAATATTTTTGTAATCAGATTTTTTCCTGTGCGAGTCACCACATTTTTTTTCCTTTTTTCGACTTTTCTACTGTGTAACTTTTTGCGAATTTGGTCATCACAGCTTTTTTCATGTGATTCACCAGCACATTTCTCTGCCTTTATTATCTAATGTTTGGGGTGGCTGGTGGGGTGGCTGGGTTTTACCCAAGGGTGGCTGGGGCTGGGGCTGGGGCTGGGGCCGGGGCTGGCAGGGTGGCTGGGTTTTACCCACTCCCGTCGATTTTGCGTAAGGCCGTGTTTACATTGAGCTTTTTTTCAGCTGCTCGAGCAGCTGAAAAAAAGCTGCAGCTTTTTTTCGCCATTTCTGGCTTTTTTTAGCTGCTCGAGCAGCTGCAAAAAAGCCGAAAACGGCGAAAAAAAGCTGGGGCAGCTGAAAAAAAGCTGGAACTGCAGCGTTGTCATGACAACGGAGCAGCTAGTCTATAGTGACCGCCATACTTATCTGCTTTTTTTCAGCTGTTCGTGCGTTTTTTCAGCTGCTCGAGCAGCTGAAAAAAAGCTCAATGTAAACACGGCCTAATAACTGTAAAACATTTTTAGAAAAAGATAAGACATTGTTTTTAATATGTTTTGAAAACATATGCTAAGGCAAGTATTTTAGTCAAGTTTCATTAAAATTGATGCAGTATACAGTTAGCAGTGAGGTCGCAAAGTCGGAAAAATGACGTTTTAAAAACCTATTCACATTCGATTTTTTCGTCACAATTATCAATTTATTTGTTTAGTTTGTTTACATAGACTAAAAGGACATATGTTGTAGTTTATGCACACAAATTTTAGTGCGAATTGTTTGAGTGGTTGTGGAGTAATACCTGTTTGAACTGTGAAACTGTGCGTAAACAGTGAAGTACTCACAGCAATAATGATAAATTGTGAAAAATTTAGACGCTTATTTCAAAATCAAAAGAAAAATGAACCTTCATTTTTTTTTCTTATTTGTGGCAAAAGACTGTGCGTCGACACGTTATGTGTACTTAACAAGCTGGCCAATCTGATATCTGGCTTAATTTTTCGAATTTTCATGTCCTTATTGTGTGATGTCTGGCTTACAATCAGTGATTGGTTCAAGATATTGGTAGATATTGGTAGTGTCTGGCAGTAACTATTTAACACAGTATAGCATTGGACTAGTTTCTCAGTGAACGTACAAGTTCAAAGCAAAAAGGTCTCTTTTTGCAACCTATGAGCAAAACTGCTTTCGCGGCACTACCCCTTAACAAAAATAAATAGGGAAATAGTTTTACAAACCAGCGCACTTACACGTACATATGTAATGATTTTGAAAGATTGAAAACCACTAGGGGCACGTTGCACAAAACTTTATCAGTTATCAATTATCAGTTATCAGTAAAATTTTATCAGTTATCAGTGTAGCGTTGCAAGAAATTTATCAGTAATTTACTGATAAATTTCAATGCATTATATATAAGACTGATAACTGATAACTGCTAATTATCAGTTATCAGTAAATTTTGTGCAACGCAGTTTATTGATAATTCACTGATAACTGATAAATTATCAGTGTTTTGTGCAACACGGCACTGATAAATGTTTTGTGCAACGGGCCCTGGCAGCTGTGTTTTACTTGAACATACCTGAAAATTTTCTGTGTCTTATTGAATGTGGTGCAATTTGTTTGTGAAATAAAGCCGTATTTTCTGCATGATGCTGAAATAAAGTGCGTGTCAGTCAGTACAAACGCAAATTTTCGGCTTGCGATTTTAAAAAGTTGGCTCACCGAGGAAAGTTTAAATTTGGCACATAAATGAGCCTCGTTGTTTTCGAGCGGTCGCAAAAATTGATTTTGAGCAAATCGATAGCATTTAAGAAATTTAGTTAAATTTACGTTTTCCTAAAACCGTGATTTTAATGTTTTCAATATATCAATCATATTCATCAAAAATGACATTTTGCGACCGCTCGATCACGTCTTGACAAGCGAAATGAGCTATTGAATGTGCAACAGCTATATAGCTGTGAAGAGAAATCGCAAGCCGAAATTCTACTCACGTTTGGTGCACAGTGAATGTATCAATCAACTTCATCTTTTGTGTTTGGGATTACTTTTACACCAGCTTGCTATCGCACATCTAAAATTGGCTCCAAATTGTCGTTTTTAGAAAAGTCATATTTCAGGAGCGCCACCTTAAATATATAGCGCCGATTTTGCATTTTTACGGAATCCAACTGCTTGAAAAATAGAAAAAAAAAATTACACATTTTTCGTTAGAGAAAAACACGTTATTCATAAAAAAATTGTAATTTAAATAGCCCTCAGCATATAACTTAAAATGATTATAACTTTATAAATACTTCATCGATTGTAATAATTTCACATTTAATGTATTAAGGGAAGCAGGAGCTACCATGTTAGCATAATAGTCCCCACCAATTGCTCGTATTTTTGCAGAAAAATAGCTGTCGCACTTTTTAGCTGGAATTTTTTATAACACTAATTGTATGGCGAATTCGACTTTGTTTCAATATTTTAACATGTTTAAATCAAAAAAGCGCCAAAAACTTACCCGAGACGTCAAAAAAACCAGAACATTGCATTGTTTATAAAGAAAAATTGATAAAAAAAGATGGATGCTGAGGGGCTGTTTTTAGAATTGAGCAAGGCTTCCTTCCTGCAAGGCTCATCACGTGTGAGTGTGCGTGTGTGTTTTTAAAAACACTAAAACTCACCCTTGGATTAGGATTTAGGCTTAGGCTAAGGCTTAGTCTGAGGGATATTAGCGGGCTTAGTTTGGGCTTAGGCTGAGGCTCAGGCCTAGTTTTACAAGTTTGAATATTATATGTTTATATGATGAACCTTGCAAAAAGGAAAGGCACGTGTTTTTAGGCGTTCGTCGGAGACTTTGGGTCATTTGACATTAAGATCCCCATCAATTTGATGACTTCTTAAACATTTTTAAAATGGTTTTAACATATTTGATTCAATCGATGAATAAAGTGGGCTGTGCATGTTTTAGATTTGTTCGCCGGCACAGCCTGCTATGATTATCATTTATATACGCTTCAATTTTATTATTTTTCTGCTTGGCTTATTACATACATATACCGCTTTGGACCCTGGTTAACTACTCCAAGTCCAAGCTCACATCTCCGGCAACTGTTACCTTGACAATGGCTGTGGGTATCGACTGTAATGCCCCAAGACTCGAACTGTGTGGTAATTGTAGATTGGAAATCGGCACGATGAATTACGCTGCACAATGCCCAGGATGCAACATTTATATGTGTAGAGTCTGACTGTGAACAGACTGTGATAATGTGAATAACAGTTAATGCAACTGTATATACGTACGCACTATTGCCTATGCACTGGCTTACCTCAATTGCATACAGGCTCTCGCTGCGTACGTACTGTCTGTGTATGATGTATTGGTGTTTGCGCGTGTGGGCGCTTCCTTTTGTTGTTTGTTATCTGCTCTTCATGGCGACCGTTTGGCCATTCTAACAAACTGGATACCTGGAGTCCTGTCTGCTCTGCTCTTTAGGTTGTGCAGTACGGCTTATTACAGTTATTTATGCATCACAATTCACAAGTGCATCGAACTGTCGGGCACCATTTTTCGCAAGTCTGCTACTGGCAACATTCTCAGTCCAAAAAAATATGGTAATTTGTGCGCGAACTGTTTTACCAATTTTGGAACCATAAAGCACGTATTCTGGGCTGGCCATGGAACATCAAATTGCTGAAATGAACGAAAAATCACCCAAGTCACCGCTATCAACAAATCCTCGTCCCCATATATGCCTTGTCAGCTATTTGCCATCGAAAATCAACTCAATCAGCTAGAAAAACATTGCACCGATGTACCGGTCATACGGTAATCAAGCTGTCAGCGAAATGATGTGACAACATTCCGAAAAACTGAACCTGGTGGTAATGAATCAGCCGGAATGTGGAAACGAGCTTGAATGTATTCGTAATTATTCCGATGCCATGGGTGTCGATCGGTCTGTTGACCGCGTTTTTTGAGATGGCCTAGTTCTCGCGCCCGCACGACCGCGCATCTTGAAGGTGGTATTTCGGGAATCGGAGCCCAGGTGAAAAACAAAAATTTCTCGACGTGTTCCAGAGCGGCACCTCAAAGGTTGCGGACAACCGGAAGCGCATATGGTGTCATTCAGATCTGACGTTCGCCCAGCGGCAGACGAAATGTGACCTGAGAGATAAAATGGCCGAACTTCGTCGAAGAGGTCAAAGTGTACTTATTCGACAAAGCAAGATTATCCCAAGATCTTTGGCGTTAAAGTGACTTTGTCTGGTTATAACAATACTGGTTTAGTCAACAAAAGTAACCATTTACCCCTGTGTATATTAGCCAGTGCATAAACAACAAGTTTGTTGACCTTTCAGGTGAAATCTTGTCTTCTCGACTTGCTGTTATTGCTATTAGTGAAACATGGCTCACTATTGATTATGACGATTGTGTTTTTCTTGAACTTAATTTTTATAATTTAAAATAGAATTTAAATAGAATTTTTGGAATACATGGGGGCGTTGCCCCTTTAATTTTTAATGAGTTTGATGTTCAGATTGTCCGAAAAGGTTATTTTGGTTTATTTATAGATGTAGTGATTGTTTCGAAAAAGTTTAGGGTTGGTCTTGTTTACAGATCCCCTCAGCTACGTACGAACACACCTTTGAACTGTTTAGAATTATTGTCGACACATGCGTCGTTTCATTTGAGATTTTCTTAATGGGAGACTTTAATTTTATTACTTTAAACTGGAATCGAGAAACTGCTTCAGGAACTTTGGCCCAAAAGTTTTCATCAACTGTTTGCAGTGTTGAGTGTTGGTTTACAAAATTTTGTTCTCGTACCTACTCGGGGTCAAAACATCCTTTATTTTTCGGTTCTGATACTTACCTGTGACATATAGACGATTTAGAAACTTTGTTCACTAATGATCATTTAAAAATTTTTTTTTTTATTTGATGCTTGTAGTAAACAAGATTAAACAAACAATTTTTTTATTTACAATTTTAAACAAGCCGATTTTGACGGTATGGACTCTTCTCTGAGTACCACTGACTGGCCTACTCTCTTTTCAAGTTGTAATTCTGTAAATGATTTATGGAACACTTTCGTTGATATTTTAACTATTTTTATTAAAAAAATATGTACAAAAATTTCGTCCACGTCGATAAAAGAATATACTTCGCTCAATTATAAATTCTAAAACAAATTCAATACAATAAAACCAAGTGGCATTGTTTAAAATTACTAAAACGCCCACTGTCTTTCTCCCCTACAAACATGCTACTAGCACAGATAGAAAGAGCCCTTGCAGCGCAGATATTTTGTTGTTGAAAAAATTTTGCTCAGCAAAAATTTAAATCTGTTTTACAGTTATGTTAACAACAAATTAACATCCAAGTTACGTATACCTTTTTTGCTAAAAAGTTCAATAACAATCACTTCGGATCATAAAAAAGCTAATGTGCTAAACGAAAAGTTTGCATCAGTTTTTACAATTGATGATGGTCGTGTACCTCAATGCACCAGTTTCATTGATAATATATTCGAAAATGTGTATTTTGATGACAAAATTTTAAGAAAATATCTGAAACAACCCTTTTGAATTGTTTTAAAGGACCCGGCAACTTTCCGTCTTTTATTTAAAAATTGTAATATTCGTTAATTTTTCCTTTAAAAATTATCTTTAATGAAAGTTTGAAAACGGGGGAGTTACCAAAAATATGGCTTGAAGCTATTATTACTCCTATTTTTAAACACAAAAGATTCCCCGACAGCGTTGCAAATTATCGACCCATTAGGTTGACGTCAACATCTTGCAAGATCTTAGAACAAATTTTAAAAGAGAAGATCTTGCAACACACACCTGAATAGCTATATGTTAAGGTGGTAGTAACGTTTTCGACAGTTTTGCAGGAGTAAAATTTGACAAATTACGATTAATTTTCATTCAAGTACGTACATAATAAAGTAATTTTAGCAAGTAATTTTCATACATAGTACGCATATTAACTTAGAAAACTATAAACTGGTATGAAATAAATGCTTGCTAAAACAGCCTGAAACTATCATTTTTAACTTTCACAGAAAACATTTTCAGCCAGTTACGACAGTGTTTTGTAAATTTTAGATTTAGCTAAGCCAAAATGGTAGCTAGTCAAAACGGCCGTTTATTGAAAAACTGAAAATGACACATGGGCATGTCAAAAACCTTCAATTTAGATTCCAAACCTTATCCTTCCGTGTTTCACGTTCTGAAATTACGTCACATTTATGTAACATTTCTTTTTGAACTATAGTACATTACACAAAAGTCCGCAAAATTAGACAACTACCAGTAGTATTTTGTTCAAAATTTTTTATAAATTGGCACATTTAAATGTTCACTTTATGCTAAAATTTTAAAACTTTTGTTACCTTAAATTCTGTTTTACATCAAATTCACTCGCCTGTAAAAAAATGTCCTTCCGTGGACTAAATCGCAAGTCTCGATGTCGCAATCTTTTCATGCGTTGTTTTACATGTTTTTTTAGACGTTTTACAATTTATGATGTGCCATTTTTATCATTTGTTTCAGTTTAGCATATTGCGTGAAATAATTAGATGCAAAAATTTGTATGTTTTTCAAAATTCTAAAAATTATAATTTGACCGTAACTTCCTTTCCGCATCATATAAATGCAGCAAACTTAGCATTAAAAATTACCCTGTTATTGGCTATATTGGTGTAAAGAATAAAATTAGTTATTCATACTGTCAATTTTACAAGCAAGACATGAAAATGCAAAAATTCACGAACTTTGACTACGTTAACAGTCTTTTCGCTAAAGCTTTTGACACAGTGAGTCACCCAAAACTTTTATACAAGCGGCGATGTTATGGAATTACAGGAAATGTTCTGCAGAGAATAGAAAATTTATTAAATAACCGTACACAGCGTGTGGCTGATTCTGTTTCCCAGTCGTGTAGAGTTAGTAGCGGTGTGCCTCAAGGTACGGTTTTGGGCCCTATTCTTTTTCTTCTATACATAGATGCTTTACCTAATATATATACTAAAAGATGCAAAAATTGAAGTGTATGCCGATTATGCCAAAATATGTGTCCATACCGATGCTGTTAAATCGAAAAAGCAAAATCTAAACACGTGGCAGCTGCGTTCGTTTGTGTGTAAAAGTTTTTATTTTTTACAATTTAATGTATTTATATAAGTTTTCGCCATTGCCTTGCTGGGGTCTCTGATTGTTTGCTTCAAAGTGAATGACTCAAAACTGGCTTTCATCTGTCTAGTTCTGCCTACGACATTGGATTTAGTAGACCTATCAGATGTCAGGACTCAGGAGGCACCCTAGGGGGCTTTATGAGAAACTGTGCAAAAGATTCATATGAAAAAAATGGGAGACTGTGCGAAGATCTCATGTGAAAAGAAATTTCGGGATTGTGATCAGGAGCTCAAATTGTCCCTGAAAGCTCTGAATCTCACTTTTGAATAAGTTTTTCCTGTTGACATCTGAGAAAGTCGGTAGCTGTAGCGGTGACCCAAAGGTCTCTAACCAAAAGTACATCCCTTATTTGTGTTCAGCAGACGAAGTTTGTGCTAGGATAATATATATATATATATATGATGTGGATCGGAAAATATATACAAGTGATGTGGATCGGATCGCCGGATTTGCCGGATCGCATCGCCGGAATTTGCCGGATCGGATCGCCGGATTTGCCGGATCGCATCGCCGGAATTTGCCGGATCGGATCGCCGGATCGGATCGGCTTCAAAATTTTGAATCGGTGATCCGGATCGGTTGTATAAGTTTTAAGTCTTGACCACAAAATTTCGTAATTTGACAAAAATTTGACAATTTCAAAAACTTTTTCAGCGATCAATCAAACGCACAAATATAACTACTACTCGAATTATCAAAATATTGACTTTATAATAGCGGAAGCGTACATTTTATGCATACATCAGTGGAGGAAATGTTTCTAATCATTGAAGTTGCGTGAAGATATACTTAATCTTGGAACATTGTTTTCGTTAACACAAGAGTTATGCATTATTCGTTACAGACAGAATTGACGCGGATTAAAATTTTCGACGCGCGACCCAATCAAACTCGCGGTTTGACACTTGTGAGTAATCCACGATCCAACTCGCGCCGTCAAAGTCGATCCACGACCAACTTGACCCACCACTTTAAGCTACCGTACCTGATGATCGATCGTTTTTAGCTGATGCCCCTGTACAATTTGCACAGTGTACATCTGTACATTGTTCACATTGCTACCTACTTTAACCGAATGGTACCAAAATTTATGCACCCAGATTGGATTGAATACGTGAAAAATTTTTCCGAATTCGCCAATTTCACAAACTCAGCAACCCACGCAGCCTGAAGTGGGTACCCAAGGGTTGACCCACGGCTCAAATTTTCCCATCCAACCCAGCCCAACCCGTGGGTATCCACACCCTGCGGTAGTAGTTCAAAATTTTCAAGACAGTTCCATTTCCAATTAATCAAAATTTTTGTCTAATTAGCTCTCACTGCAAAAATGTCACCTTATCATGTATATACAAATTACAAAATCATTAAATTTTTATAGCAATATACTCCTTATACATGAAAAGTTATACTTAACAATATTTTTACCCGAAATGAGATATTCTTAGCTTTAGCGAGGTTACGTATTTTTAAATCGGATCGGATCAGCAATCGATTGGGATCGGCCGATCCGCGCCTGGATCGAATCAATAGGCCGATCCGGGCCTGGATGGGATCGGATCAGATAAAATCGCCAATGAAGCATCCGGATCGGATTGGCATCAAAATTTGGACCGATACAATTGATCCACATTCCTATATATATAATACACTAATAAACACAATTTCAATTAAGTGACTTGGGAACACGTTAATTTGCAAAATAGGTCAATGGAAAGGGTGTCTAAAGGCCTAAAAATGACCTTTGACCTGTAACTATCGTTAAGAAATAAATCATCATGAACATTTTTTGGCAGACTATAAAAATCATTTGAACTTTTATGCCACCAAATGTCAAACATTTTCTTACAGAATCACAAGTTATGCAGGAATCATCGGGGAGTCGTTGCTACCACCTCAAGTTAAACAAGGTTTGAATGAAAATAAACACAAAAAAACATATGTGATGCATATTATTTATATCAATCTTTGTGAATCATGTTTATCTTAGAGCCAACGTTTTAGACTGCGTTTAGGCGCATACGAACTTAGAATTTTAGTTTAATAGCGCATTTTAAATGTAGGCCGCACAGTAACCGATTATAGTAAATGCTTTGTTATTTGAAACATTTGTGTACGTGAAAGGTCATGTCGTAAAAATGTAATTAATGATTATGGTGGACTGACAGTAAAAACTTTACAAATTTTGTCTAACATATTAGTATTGTTTTGGTATTTGAAACAATACGGTGTCAGTGTAAAATAAAGTAATTCCTGTTTTCATGGAATTATAAGTATAAATGTTGTTTTATCTGGAAAGTGGGGTCATAAACTCGCTTCATCCATTAATGTTTCTAAAATTAGACATTAAAAGCTATAATTTGGCAAGTGATTTTGGTTGCTTCCTGG